>CAJHQP010010249.1:0-19278 GCA_905132765.1 Moricandia arvensis
ACTAGATTTGATCCGCGCTTTCAAAGCGCGGAACTACTTTCGACACAAACCAATTATGTGAAATTAATTTGCATTTTTAATTATGTATCTACATTTAAATGTTACACATGAAGCGTGAATTCAGTGTTTCGGGTCACGACCCGGACCGTAGTTAAACTGACTAACGATGACTCTATATAGAATCCGTTTTTTTTAAACTCATTATTTTAATTTTTTTTATAAAACCACAAAGTATGCCTAAAAACTTGGGACATGACTACTGATTGAACCTATGGGTGGCCTACTATGTAATAAAATTTGACTTAAATTTTCATATTTAAAGTTTCTAATTTATGAATGTTAGATGAATGATGAATATATTATGAATGTTATGCTCTGATTTTGCAAAAGTTAGTTATACAAATTTTAGTCAAAGTAACTTATCATTTGTTGTAAGCGTAATAGATCAATATTTGAGAAAATGCATACTGAATTAGAAATAGATTTAGCATCAACGATTCATATATGTTTATTACAATTTACTTATATAAGTTGAAATAAATGTAATTTCTTATTTATTTATTTAGTTTACTTTTTTATTCACATGTAATTTTTTGATGTTTTGTTTTTGGTTTATTTTTAATTTTTAATTTAATTTAATCATTTGTTTTAGATATATTAATATTTATTAATTTTCCTTTTGTTATGCATTTTTATTATATATCTAATAATAATGTTTATTATTAGATATTGACCCGCATTTTAAAGCGTTAAATGATTTTTATTCAAACATTATTTACTGAAAATTAGAAATCTTATATAGATCTTTTTATAAAAATATTTGTTTAAATTATGTATAATAAAAATTTTAAAATTATATGAATATAGTTTTATGAAAATACATTTATATAATCTGACTCGTATCAATTTTAATATTTTAATTTAAATATGTATATTAAATTATGAAATTATATATTTATTTATATATTGTATTTTAATATTGTTTAATAAGTTGAAGTATGTTGTAAAGATCATGAATATATTTTATTCTGTTATTTTATAATTTATAAAATAGTTAATAAAAAGATTAAATTACTCTATATTTATTAATTGGTGTAGTAATTTAATAATGAATATAAATTATATATATTATAGAAATTTATTTCTTATTATATAAATGAAAAAAATGAATTAATTTTCGTTTTGAATTATATTTAATGCTAATTTTGAATTTTATTATTTAAAAACAGATATTAAAAAGAAATTTATATTTACATTTTAAATAAGATCTTAAGAGATATTATGAAAATCTAATCTTAGAAAAAGATATTTCAGAATATCTTTTTAGTTATCATGTTATGTTTTGAAAATATTAAAATAATTAGTTAGATATAGTATATATTTATCTATGTTAATTGTAGGAGAATAAATAGGAAATTAAATAAATGTAATGGTCTAACCTAGACTATTCGCAAGTAGATAAAAATTGCAGCTGTTTTAATAGTATTGATTACTCCACGGATATTTCTTTTTTCTTTGCATATGATGAAAAATATAAGGGCAAATCTCTCAAATAACATATTTTAAAAATTTTATCACAAAAATAACTTTTAAAAACAAAAATGACCATATTTTTTATTTATTTTTTCAATTTTAAATTTCACCCCCAAAACTACACCCCATGACTCTAAACCCTAAGTCTAGATTAATTAACCCAATAAGTATAAACGTATATCTACACCTTTTGATAAAGTTTATTTTCGTGACAAAAATTTTTTTAGGTCTATCTTAGAGTATTTTTCAAAATATAAACCACTGATTTTTTTTTTTTAAATTGTCAAACATACAAAGTTAAATCTAACTAGCATTAAAATTGGGCTTGTTATGTTTATGGTATCGATCAACCGCTAATTTGTTTCTTCAGTAAAAATCAGTCGTCAATTATTTGCCACGAATTACTAAAAAGTGACACTTTTTTGGCAATCCATTTCTTAGATATTCATAACCTTTTTTTTCTTATTAAGAAGACAAGGAGAGTGAAGTTAATTTTAGTGAGATGTATGAAACGTTAACCTTAATGTGATTGAGTAAACACTACTAACTCATACTCACAAGTCCAAGTAGAAAAAGTAGTATTACAAGAAAACCAAATACAACAGATAATATGAACGAAAATAATTAAGAGTTAATGAATCTAGTGGAGTGGAAAATAATTCGATGTAAATAATTCTTTATATCAATGTTAATCTATTTGGATAATTAAAATAAAAAAACTGACACAAACTAGTACATAAACACGTGAAACTGAGAACATAGTTCTCCATATTATACATCCGACATTAGTCACTATAAATCTTGGGGTTCACTACTTTATTGTTTATTAATTCTTGTACACACCTCAAAGTTCTATGCAGATCTTATCTACCTATTTGCGATCTAGCGAGAGAGAAGACACATCAAAGAAGATAATTTAAAGTTTGAAAACCCGTAAGAAGTAATGTTCAACATTAAATATGGTATATGTTAAAAAGAATTATTTCTAATGCATATACGTGTATATATCTAAATGAAGATAAACTACCAAATATATTTGATTTTTTGGGTCAGGAGAATATAGTTGGATGCTATTAGTAAAATATGTAAAAAATTTAAAATTAATCAAACCAACAAAAGAAGAAGTTTATTCACGATTTTTTGTACCATTTTTTCTTGAAAACAAATTGTGAGTTAACTTGGAAAAAACCTTTGTTGGACGAGCATTCTCGGATGGTAGAATAGTATTGGGACTATCAAATTGTCGTTCTCCAACTTGAAGGGGCGGGAGTGCCAAATTCATTCTGAAATGCATTGCCAATGAAATAAACAATTCTGTCATAAGAATATTTCAGTATAATTATAGTGGAAATATAAATCTATATGTGTCACAAAACGTTTGTTATTTATTAAATGATGAGGCAAACTATAGAAAATTGAATATTTGTATTGAAATATGTGTGTGTGTGTGTGTTTTGGTATCATTTCAAATATATATATCATGTAACCCCTTGAAACCAATGAACTTATACGTTGAAGTATTGTTTGGTATTTGCTCCAAAAATGTTAAATAAGGAATGGTTATGTTGTGTTGTGGTCCAAGTATTCATTTTCGAAAATAGTTAAATTTTGTTTGACTATATCGTTTATGGATAAGGCAAAATGTCACGAGTTCAATGCCATTCTTTTAATAGTTAGAGGAGCATGCAGATTAATGGAACTTGGCTCGACACATCATGCTGGTCTTCCTCAACCATGGTGATGTTTAATTAGGCTACTTGTCGCACACCCATATTAAAATGTAAATATATTTTTACTAGTGTTTTGAATTTATGAAGTTTTTTCTGAATATTTTCATACCATTTCATGTAAGATTTTGACAATGATTAACTGGTGGGATAACATAAAATCTTTATCATTATCAAAATTGTAATTAGAACCGAATACATAATCTAGATGTAATGATTCCTAGCCCTAATCATAATGTATTAAAGTAAAAATAACATAAGTAAAGCATCATAATGCATTAAAATAAGAAAAACATAAGTAAAGCATTTTGTTAAATAAAATAAATAGGGAGTGCATCTGTAACAAACACCACACTATATGCACCAGCGGCGGTGGGTCCGCAGCTTCTGCAGCTCCAATACGCCATACCGACCTCAAACTTCGATTTGCTTTCATTATCTTTCTTCATAGTTATTACAAAGAAAAAAGTTTTTCGGCTACATAACCTAATATGGTAGAAACTATACAATATATCATAATGTATCAATCACACTATAATGTTTATACTAATATATGTTACATATACAAAGTTTAAAATATTATGGTGAAAACATTATAATTATATTTAATTAATTTTAAGATAAATTAGTGGAGTCACGTAATTTTTAAATTTAATCTTCAAAATAAAAAAAATTGACCAACCCAACCCTATTTAATTAAAATCAACCAGACTTGACTTTCCCCAAATCGATTATCACATTTCTAAGGTTTATGTTCAAAATAAATTTGGGGATTTTAGAGATAGAGAGAGAGAGATATAAAAGACAGAGAGAGCGAGAGAAGAAGAGCAAAAGAGATTACGAGAGAGAACCAGAAAAGTAGAAATCGAGAGAGAGCCAGAGAAGTAGAAATCGAGAGATAAAGACAAAGAGAGGGAAAATATAAAAGGAATTACATTTTCGAAGGTGTGACTGGAGCTATTCATTTTCGAGAGTCATTCATGTTCGACTGTGTGGATTTTGAGGAGTTTAGTAGCAGATAGAAGGTGAATCATACTGGGAGTAGCGATGAGGTAATTTTTTTGGTCTTGTACTTAAGATGTTCGATAGTTGTTTATGATTTTTTTGTTTGTTTTTGATCGATAATAACAATTTTATATGTGATTTATTCGATAACAATGATCCTATATCAGTGAAAATCAATTGTTTTCACTCAGGTGTATTCAAAGTTGAAGAAGATGAGGAGTTGAATTTTCTGGATGGTCTTTTGGAGCAGTTTGAAGTTGGTGGTATAGCAATCTTTGATGATGTAACGAAGGGGATGTTCAGAAAGGTATTACGGACAAAATGTGGTACAAATTACCATATGAAGACATTACTGACAAGCTGCCTCTGTTTGATAATGCTGATGAAAACAAAAGGAAGACGACTGCCAATGGTTGTTGGTATAGGGAGCTTTATGTTTTCATCGAAAGAGTTGAGTCTGGTGTTGTTAGTTGGATAGAGAGAGCTGAGTCTGCTACTGTTAGTCACATATAGAGAGATTCTGATGATATTGAGTGTGACCAACAACTTCTTGAAGACAATGAGGATGAAACTTATGATGGGGATCAAGAAGTAGAAGAGAGTGAAGAAGACTATCAAAAGAGTGACGATTCTGATAATGAAGATGAAACTGACAAATTTTGAAGACGGTTTTGAGTTGTTTAGGAGTGAGAATTCGAGGATGAGATTGTAGACAAGGATGAAGTATATCCTGACACGGAGCAGTCATCTAATGAAGGAGAGGAACAAGCTGAGAGGATGACTAAAAGGGGTGAATTAGATGGTGTTCTTAGTCTTAAGAAGATCTTCAAGAAGCAAGTAATCAAATATATTCTGAAGACGAGAAGAAATGTAGTCTTTGATAGATGGAGAAAACAAAAATTAGTGCTAAATGCGGTGGGAAAGGTTGTGTGTGGCGTATATATTTCTCAGTAAAGAAACTCATCAAGCAATGAATGGTGAAAGTGTATGTTAACACACATACTTGCCATCCCACAAGTAAGTGTAAACTCATCAATAGCTCAGCCATTGGCCCATTGCTGAAGTTATGCTGGAGAAAATCAGGAAGGAACCTGAAATGAGTGCTCCTGTGATTATAGAAGAGTTTAGGAATAAGTTCAATATC
The DNA here is from genome assembly GCA_905132765.1 of Moricandia arvensis. Lineage (NCBI taxonomy): Eukaryota > Viridiplantae > Streptophyta > Magnoliopsida > Brassicales > Brassicaceae > Moricandia > Moricandia arvensis. The sequence continues at coordinate 5,410 of CAJHQP010010249.1, forward strand.
TTAATCTCTCATGAGCAGGCAAAGATTGCTAGGCGAATTGTAACGTATAGAAAAGTTAAAACTGTAACGTATAGCTTCTGGCGTGTTGCAAGCAACTACAACGAGGCTGATTATGAGGAGAATTTGAAGTGTTTCAAAGAGTTTGATCCATTAGCAGCTGATGATCTTATGAAGAAGAATCCTTCTACTTGGTGCAGAGCGTTTTTTCCGGATAGGTTCATGTTGTGCTGATACTCACAACAACTTCACTGACTCTTTCAATAGGACTTTGAAGATAGCTAGAAAGAAGCCCTTTATTCAGATGCTTGAGTTGATTAATGTGAATAGAGTAAGGTTTAGGGAAATGGTGGGAAAAGTTTATGTGAGTAGATCTCTAAAATAGTTTACACAAAACCAATATTAATAACAATGAATACGATGAATATAAAGAACTAAGCACAAGAGCATACATTATAGATAGAGTAATCAAGATATCGAGTAGGTAAGTCAAATGGCACATGCTTGATGATAGTCTTGGTATCAATTCGTTCTAACTACTTTACGTATCTAGGGCGCACGAGTTGTGTCTTGATCCGAAGATCTCGACCTATTATGTAACCGATTGAGTGTGAAGTAACTGGGTCTTGGTTGTTATCTGTAGACTTAGAGCTTGCTACCTTGGGATGCTTCCAATACTGACAGCAGCTCCCGCTTGAAGCAATAATAACACTTTTGGCACCTATTAATTCTGCACCTTCTAACATCTCTTTGTCTAGGTAGCCTTTTAGGTTGGATAGTTGGGTTTCACCAATGAATCATATATTCATTGTTAATTCAGTTTATTTTGACTGGACTTTTTCTAAGCTGAATTTATGTGATAAACTTTTTCCAACAATTACAATCACATTCTTTGTCTTCTTAAAGCGCTCTAATCGATAACATCCAATCCTTCTATCCTTCTTTGTGTGTCACTGAATGAGTGTTCTGGTTGACACTTACGGTCATCAAATTTGAAAATATAATCAGTACAAACTAATGTTTGATTGGTAAAAAAACGAACTTCCTTCAATGCCTTCTCATTAGTATCTGATGTGTCGCTAAGCATTCTTTCCATCCGCTAATGGACCTATGCTCGCCCATCAACTCTGACAATTTGCGATACATAATAAACATTTGATAAAGAAAAAAAAATGTTTAGTTAATTTTGAAGAATTTACTTTTTGTCTGTTTCTGTTTGCTTCAATTACTAAAATCAGAAATATTAAAAATTATTTAGGTATTTATGTTATTATGATAATATTAAAAATATATGAAACAATAAATAAATTTTTAAATAAAATATTTTCAGAAAGAATATATGGTTTTGTAAAATGCAAAAGTATAGCATCACTTTAATTTAAGGTGTTGTGAAATTCAAAAGAATATTTTAATTAGTTAATAATAATTTTAATAGTTTAATTCAAAAACGCATTCAAGATCACACTATATTAAGCATCATATAAAGTAAATACAGTTTCTTAATAAAGAAAATTTTACACCTGAAGACACATTTTTTTTTCATTTACATCTAAAGATACATCTCACTTGTGACACACATTCTTCATGTAATTTATCCATTCTACCCCTAGAGGAAGCTAACTATTTACTTTTTTTTTTTTTTTCTAACACAACATTTTTCCAACTAAACAAAATTGGTCTTATAACCCTATAAACAAAAAAACAAAAATGTACAAAACTATTTATTTTCCAGACTCTTCGTTCTCTTTCTTATCTCCATAAACGTCACCGCAAACCCCTCAACTATGACGAGCAACCTTTGGCGCTTCTGAAGCCATAAACACCACCGCAAACCCTTTTTGTCACAATCTTCCTTCGGAGTCAGCCACAACCTCTGTTCCTGTCTTAAAATTAGAGTTTGTTTTTTTGTTCAAGTTTCAGATTTGACCATATGAGAATTAAATTGTACTTATCCTTAATTATAAAGTAATCAACTAACTCCAAATTTTTAAAAGATAAAATTTGATCCCGATGTGAAACAATTGATGGGATTTAAATTTCCCAAAACAATGTGTGTTGCTACTAAATTTTATTCCAAAGTGATATCTTTTGGAGACATGTAAAGTAGACAATGGTTAGTTTGATGAGATGGATTATGAAAGATTGTGATGAAATGGATCTCCAGAATCAATTTCTGGGTATATTAGAAATAATGGTGAAGTTTCAGGGTGAAGAGAAGAAGTTGGAGGTCTCGAGACCAACAATGGTGAAATTTTAGCTTTTTGCATTTTTGGTCTTTCATATTTTGTTTATTCACGTTTTTACCTCATAATTCTGAAAATGTTCAGAACAATCCTCTTGATTTATCTCTAAACTTCTAATTGTGCATTACAGACTTTGTCAAATACTAATGAACAAATATATACATTCAAAACTTCTAAATAAATTCTAAAATAATCTAAATAAACTATAAAAAGATAAAATTCATTAAAATATCAAGATATCAGTCACCAACATAGAAAACTTTCAAAATTTGTTTTTCTTGTTTAACTTGACTAAATTTGTTATCAACATCATTCTATTTTTTTTAACTTTTGCCGACGAAGCCATATATACAACTCTCACCGAATGGCAAAACAATCACAAAAGGCTAATTTACTCATTAAAATAGCAAGGTGTGTGTCTACAAATCAGAGATCCACAACTTCTTCGTGATAGAAATGGGCTAACTGACTCATTAAAGTAGTAAAATATGTGTCTACATTATGATATCCACAATTCATTCGCCTATAGTTTTCCGTTTATATACAATATTAATATATATCATACTATCTATACATGAGCTCACTTTTTGATTATTTTAGGTACCAACTTGGTTATTTGTTATCAGTTTATTAAGGACTAAACATTTCATGTTCTGAATCTACATTTTTTTATCATTGTTTTCGCTTTATATATATATATATGTCCACATTTTGTTCATTCACACTTTTCCATCCATGTCCACACATTTATTTTGTATAAATGTTGAATCTATAAAATATATATATGAAAATGGATGTTAAAATATAGAGAAAAAAGTTTTAATTTTTTTTTAAAAGTATATTTTTAATATATCATAAGATTAAAAAAACTAATACAAAATAAAGGGAGAAAACTAATAACAAAAAAATCTAACTAAACTATTTTTTCGTCAAAAAGAAAAGACTAAACTATTTTTTGTTTTCTCGTTGGATCTCTATATATCTTTTTCAAATAGTAAAACAAACTCCAACCGATTTTCTCTTTTGACTAACTATCAATAAATTCTAACCGAATTCAATTGTCTGTTTTGGCTAGACAAAAGAGTAATTTTGTTTAAATAGTATATTGGAGTTTGTGAAAGTGTCTCAATCGCATGATGTGTCTTATAGTGTACAGAAAGTAAAAAATGTTTCTTATTGAGTAACACACTCCTTAATAAAATAGAACAAACAAATAGGCACTTTGTTATTCGGCTAGATGCAATATTGAAACAAGTTTGTACCACTACTTACATTTTGTTTGAATGACAACTTTTATTCAATTCTGCCAAGGGGGATTTATATTCTTACTCTACTTTTTACCATTAGTTATGTTTATTTCCTTTAAATGGATATTTTTACAAATAATATTTTCATTAATGAAGCAAAGAATACTCTTACTTTAAACATATAAAATATAAATAATTATTTAAATAAATAATAAAAAATATTTTTTATAGATTTTGAACTATATAATTTTAAATTTTAACTTTTTATATCTTTCTCAAATGTTCTTTTCGGAGTTTTTTTACAAATTTTATTTTGAAACTCAATTTTTTTTGAAACTATAATTTTGAGTATTTATTTTCTTTTAAAGGGGAATTTTCATGTTTACCACATTATTGGTACCATTTTTTTCACCTTCATTAAAAAACCATTTTTATAAATACCATTTTTTAAGAGGCAATTTAAAAAAAAGATAATTAGAATCCTAAATTTTACATTCCTAAACCCTACCCCACCCTACCTTCACCCTTCAACTCTATACCCTAAGTCTTAGATTAATTAACCCAAGGGTTATAAGTGTGTTTTTTCCTCTTAAAAAATTAGGTTAAAAGTGATTAAGGTATGCATGAAAAGTGATACAAAGAAAGTGGTATTTTTTACAATTTCCCTTTAAAAAATCATAAACCCAAAATCCTCCAAAACCTTGCCCCTCAAATCTAAAATCTAATTCTAGATTATTTATCTTTGGAATATAAATGTCTAGTTACCTTTATAAAACTAAAAGTAAAAGAAGTTAAGGTAAACATAAAAAATGGCAGTAAGAATGTTGTAGTTTAAACAATCTCTTATGCCAACAATGTAACAAAATTGTACCACACTAGTATTTCCAGTCACAACCTTACTTGCTTGTGAGGTATATCAGATCCTAATTAATAATTTTATTGATATTATAAGAAAATTTAAGTTAGACAAATATACATTTAGACTTTATTCTCAAAATCGGAGTGCGTTGAGAGATAAACTCCACATTCTCTCTTAATCTCTCTAACTCTAGCCGCCAGTGCTTATTTCTTCTCGTCTTTCTGGTGCCGCCTCTAACAGTGAGAGGCTCTTCACTCCATTATTTTTGCTCCCTTCTTCTCTTCATCAACGAGTTAAGGTTCCTCTACTGTTTACAAAAACTTATATGACCGATGTTGTTGGTTTGGCGGCATTGGGGAGGCAGGTTGGATGTGGTGGCTAGCCAATTGCTTTTGAAGACTGCCCTGGTGGCCTTCGTACCATTTTTCTTACCTCCTAGTCGTACATTGGGTATGGATCTGGCGTTTGACTTTCGTGCGGTGGAGTTACGGTGTCCTTGAACTCTCGTGTGTTGGGCGGAGGCGTGTGGGCTGTGATGGGAACTTGCCGGATGTCACATTCAGGTCGTTGATCTACTTGGGACTCTAGATTTGCTTCTCATCAAAGTTTTCCCAGCGTTCCCTTTTTCATCGTTAGTTCTTTTTCCCTCAACTCTCGCTTTTGTTATCGTGGAGAAAATTTGAACCCTCCTCTCACCATCTTTGTGAATATCGTTTTCTTCCACTTTCTTTTATCTGGTAGTGGCTTTAATGGTGGTTTTATATGCCAATGCGACGGTTTCTTTCACGCGCTAGTGCCTTTTTAGTGTGTTACTGGTTCGAGGAGATGGTCTGTATTTTCTCAGCTCCATGCTGTTAAGCTAGATGAGCTTTCAACCTAAAACCAATTGGTAATAAGTGGATTAGCTTATCCATCTTATATATTACTAAAGATCACTTCCAACTACCGATTTGGGATTTTTTTCCCTAATACGCCCCCTCGAGATGATGGTTCTATGAGCGCCAATCTCAAAATGTTTTGGCAAGGATCGATGGGCCAATTTTGGACATAATTGATGTGGATCGGGTTGGACTGTGTGATTGGGGGCTTTAATACCATGTTAAGCTAGATGGACTTGCAACCTAAAACTAATTAGTGATAAGTGGAGTGCTCTATCTATCTTCTCTATTACTAAAGATCCTTTCCAATTTCTGATGTAAGACACTTTGTGTCTAATACGTCCCCTCAAAATGATGGTTCTTTGAGCGTCAATCTCAGAATGTTTGGGCTAGGATTGATGGACCATCTTTGGACCAGATCGATGAGGATCGAGTTGGACTTTGTGGATCGAGGACTCTGATACCATGTTAAGAAAGATATGATTTCAACCTAAAATCAATTGATGATAAGTGGATTGACCATTTATCTTATATACTAGTTAATATCACTTTTAATTTCTCATGCAGGACCTTTGTCTCTAATACATGCAATGTTTTATCCTTCGAAGTTTTTTTGCTGGGACCCGGTAGTAATGTCAACGGTGACGCGTTGGTTTCTTCAGCTAGAGTTTTGAAAAATTTAATGGGCCTAAAAACGTATTAAACTGTAATCATGTTTTGGATATGTTTTAGGTCTATTAGGCTTTTGTTTATTACGTTGGAATTTTAATTCGAATCCAGTCTTAGAACTATTTAATGTGTTTATTAAAAATCCAAAAACACAAAAATAATTATTGCATACAAAGTTTCAAAGAAAAACAATTATATATACACACAAAAATAAGTTAAAGGAAACATTATAACATGGAAATTCATTGAAAAGTGCTTCGGTTGAAAATTATCAAAGGCAACATATATCATAGAAGTTGTTCTTTGAGGGAATTTCAATTTTACCAAAAGTTTGGAAGTATAAAATAATATAAATAATATTTAATACAAATTTAGTAAAAATATTTTAAAAAATAAAATATTGTAAACTAAATTAACTAAGGAAATTAATATATATATAAAGCTCCCATATATATACAAATCATTTATGTACATAAACATTAATTAACAAAAAAATAAAACTAAAAATCTTATGAATAAGTTTGATTGACTAATTAAAGTGAAAAATATAAAAGCAATTCATTTACATAATTTTTTAATTACCAAATAAGATTAACAACTAAAATGATTGAAACAATTTTTATTAACTAAAATTCAAACTGAACGTGGCAGTAAATAGCTAACCCAAATTTTTTTGTAACTCAAGCTTTACTACATGAGATTTTTGTTGATGTTGATTTTAGAGTTGAACCAGATTTTGACCCGCGTTTTCAAAGCGCAAGATAAGTTTTCGGTGAAAACTTTATATAATCGATTTATTTAGTTAAAGTAGGTTTGAGTATAAATTTTATAACTTGAAGTCCAAACCAAACCCAAAACAAAAAAGCATGATTTGTACTCAGCTCAAAATATAAGAAATACCAGAACGAGTCTTGTAGAATGGTTGTGGTACAAAATATATCATAATATGAAGTATTATCACCTAAAGCCGAACATATAATCCGAAAAACTCATAAGAATGTTTTAAAAATCGATTCAAATATCCAAATTAATCATAAATATAATATTTCTAAAACATAAATATGTAGTTTAAATGCTCAATTTTATATTTATTTTGAAATGATACTTAAGAATAACTATTTTTTTTTAAAAGTACCTTAAATATCTTATTTTATATACATAAGTTTTTGTTTATTATGTTTTGCTTTTAAATTTTGGATTTAAATTCAGATATATCCAAACCGGATCAATATAACCTAAATTTGAATAATATATGACTACTTTATGAGTTTCAGGATGTGAAATAATTTAGAACCAAAATTGATGTGTTATATCCGTGTCTGATTCGTACTTACAAATTTACCAGAATAAAACTTACGATGTGATATAAGCTAGAACCATAATTCAAAATACCCAACCCGTATCCTAAAGGGTATTTGTACGGCGAAGCCTAACTTCCTTAATTTAAAAAACAATAGATTAGTTATTTAAAAAACAATAGTTATTTAGTTAATTAATTTTAAGCTAAGATATACTTTTAATAATAATTAAGTTAGATAAGTAGAATTAATAAGGAATCAAGTTAGATATAATAGTCCAATTTAGACTATTTTAAGTAAATAAAAATTGCTTATATTTTAATAGTATATATATATATATAATCTTTTTCCACAATTATATTGATCAGTACTATAAAATATAAAGGAAAATTATTTATGCTCCATCATAGGAAAGAGAACTAAAAACTCTTTATGCTCCCTCCATAAAAAAATTATATTGTGCTTACAATGAATAATTATTTTTAGGCATAAGCGTCGCCATATAAAACGATTTTTTTTTAGATTCAATAGTTGTGGAGAGAAAGCAGAGTGAATAACTAGAAAGTAACAACGAATATTTAAATAACTTTATATTAGTTGCTAAAAGAATTATAGGACTAATCATTTATCAATTGATCATGATCCTAATTTAATAAAATAGACTAGAAATTGATCCGCACGAATATTATTTTTGTTTTCTAACATATAATAGTAAAAGTTATTGTCTTTATTCTACATGGTTTTTCACTTGGCAAACTCACTCATAGTTTCTCCTTTCATTAGCTCTGCAAATTTTAGAAGACAGTAAAAATGAAGAATCCATGTAAAAGGTTGTAAAATCACTTGTTTTAGCACAAACCACTAACAAAGGTTTTGTCTTTTCCTAATAGTTCTCGTATGAGAATCAACCTGTTGCTAAAACTAAAATCTACTTTGTCCGTTGTGATTCGGCTATGACTTGCCTTGTTTGCTGATTGTGGAAGCACCAAGAACACCATCATCTGAAACCTAGTGACGATCCTCATGAGACTCTCCAGCTCTGATCAATCTTCCAACACTTTTCACTTTCTTGTTGGAACCAAGAAAATGACCAATCTGACCAGTGAGACCACCTCTACAATCACCAAACAAAAAAGAACCTCAGACATGTCTGGAAAATCTGAGCTTGAACGGGGTTGGTAATGCGTGAAGCAACTTATCTCTCGATTGTCCATCGCCATTGAAGGATAGTGGGAGCTTGAGAAGCGACTTTTAAAAGACCGGATCTCGTTCATGATTTAATCGCTCTCCTTTTGACGTTTATCTCCATGCATTGGTGCCACTATAAAGTTACTACTTACCATTTTCTCACCAAGCTAATCCACCTTATATACATTTAAAAAAATGCAACTCAACTATTTGACATAAAAGATATAGAGAGACCAGAGAGCTTAAGAACACAAGTACCTTTTGTCTTGTGTTGCAGAAGATAATAACTTGATTGATACTAAGCCCCCCATAAAGATCACAAAGTGTATCAAACTTCCACTCTTCTTAGTTCTTCCCCATCATCAACATAATATAGTTTGATTCCCTGGAAAAAAGTAAAATGCTGTAGTCTCATGGTTGAAGTTAAGAGTTAAGCATAACAAACACTCACTTCAAGAGTCACAACTCATCACGCTTCACAAGTATTCTCTCAGGATCCATCATAAACTTGTTTGTCATCTCCAGGATCTCTTGAGGAAAAGTAGCAGAAATAAACCAAACCTGAACAATCGTATCTGTAAGCACTATATATATGCTCTTTCTTACCTTTGCTCGGCATTTCATCTGATTCATCAAGAATCAAAAGTTTAACAGACTTGGTTTGTAAACTTGCTCTCTTTATCATGTCATAGACTTGACCAGGTGTTTCGGACACATCATGTACACCATGCTATAGCTTTTTGATGTCTTCTCCAATACTCTCACCATCAATGCAGGCTTGTGCCTGAATATTGGTATGTACTCCAATAGACTGTATTTGTCTTCTCTGCTTGTGAAGCAAGTTCCCTTGATGGAGACAATACTAAACCTTAATCATTGAGATCAAAAAATATTTACACATTAGAAATTCAAACATGTCACACAACCTAAATCAGAGCTTCCTCTTCCTAACCATGTTATACAAACTGGATAAGCACATCGTGAAAATAAATAAAAAATCAGAAATTGCAGCCTAATCTGTAGAAGAGAATAAAGGACCTACCTTTGCATACAAAAGCGCTGATGTAGTTCAAACTCTTGAAATCCCGCTTTCATCATCTTCATGGTTTAATCCCATGTCACCTTCATTACTCTCTACACCCATTCGTATGATTCAACAATCATAATAAATTCCACTTCAATTCATTAATAAGATTTTTCAAAATTTGAGATAGGAGAAAACATTCATAAGTTTACCTAATTTTCCTTTTCACTACTCACTGATTTTTGCTCGAGCCACGACTACGATGAGCTTTCCAGAGGAAACACATATTCGATAGGTTTAAGGTAATGATTAAGTAAAATCTACTAATACTAAAAGAGGGGATATAAGCTCCATTTAGCCTATCCACGATCATATTTAAAAATCAACCAATAATAAAGTTTTGTTTTGCCACGTAGAACCATCTTTCACTCAATATAAATGACAACCAGGTCATTTCTTATTTAGCCCAATACATGCCCGTAACAGAATCAATATCCTTCTTATCTCCTTCAACCTCGCCATTTCTTCCATCTCCCTCATCCTCAAAAGTAAAGTATAACGTATTCTTTCATTATTATTAATCATCAAAGCTCTTTACCACTTCAATTTTCATATAGTACCCAAACATTTCATATCCCCTCAACCTCCACCTATATATATACTCCCACGAATCCCAAATCTCAAATATACTTTCCAATCCCCTTACTGATAACTCACCACTTCTACGACTTCCATGGATAACAAAAAGGCATTTTTGCAGCTCCAATGCTCTGAGGAAATCCACCACTAGGGCTCTGGAGAAATCGACCATGAATTCCCCGATTGATGTATTTGTGTTTGTTGGATACTCATGTTCGAATTTCAAATTTGCGAGGAGATCATGTATCAGAGAGGAAGTTTATAAGGAGGGTCACAAGGGCTTGATCTTTCGATTGCATCACCGACCGAGGAATACAGAGATGCACGTGACAAGGATTTTGTTCGGTGAAATTTCCCAAATTCATCATGGTGTTAAGCTTAAATCCTATTTATTTTCAAGCATCCCCTTCTTCTCAGTCTTTTATTAATTTTGATCGGCTACCTAAGTCCTTAAAGATTATGATTTTAGCTTAAAGTTTTTTAATTGATGTCGTTCATATTGCTCTTATGCATATGTTTTTGATTAGTTTGGTTTTTAAAATATTTTGCAGAGGGAGGAATCAAAGAAACTTGTGAGCTCATGTCAATTGTGTGACGATGGCCCAATCCTGTTTCCACGATAATCAATCTACTTCTCTCTTTTCTCACGCTGAATCAAAGACAAATCTTTATATCACATCCCCTGGAGAAAATAAGTATGTAGAATGTAATCCATGTTACAATCTGTGTAGAAGCAAGCTCACGTTATTTGGGGTCAGCTCATTAGGTGTGTGATTATCTGAATGTGAGGATTTATCTTCCAAGTACTTTTCTGGTGATCCTTAGAATATACGTTCATGTTTTAGCAAGTTGATTAAGTTGTAGCAGAAAATGGTTTATGAAAAGACAATAAATCAAAGGTCCATGGGTTTATAGTGGTTCTCAATCCCTTGCCAAAGATCTAAATCCTTAAGAAGAGAAAAATTCAACTTAAAAAGAAACTCACTGGTTTACATTCTCATTTGATTAGTGTGCACCGGAGGACGAAGAAGACGAGTGATATGGCCGCTGATGCTTTCATTTGGATGAAGAAAGTAGGTTTGAGACCTTCTTCGCATTCTTACACGTCTCTTATTCATGCTTTCTAATTAGCGGGTTGACCTTTAAGACGAAAGGTAAGGAAGATGAGTTCTGGCTATTGAATGTTGCTTGAAAGCTATAATATGAATTCTTTATTGTAATATTAGCTTATTTGTTAGCATTCTTTTTTAAGAAAAAACTTTTCCTAGGAGATACCTTGGTCTTTATGAGTAAAGTGCAGCATTTTACCTACTCTGTTTTGGCGTTTCATTCTCTCATATTGAATATCCTCTTGAAGGTGGGTGGACTCTAATCGTTTGGAGGATCATGAATACCATCAAGTCTTTCCTTATTCTCTGCAAATGCAGTTGTCTGTGTGCCAGTTGATAATAACATGAAGAAGACGTTTCACTCAAGAAGAAATATCGTCGGTGATGATTCTGTGGTTGAGGTGTTGATGGGGTTTAGAATATGGGGATTTGGGATGATATCCTCTACTCCTGAATTGTTTCTTGAATACTCTGATTCCATTGTCGTATGTTTCACTCTCTCTGCTACTTCCAACTTTATTTGTCAAAAGCGTGGAGAGAAAATGCTCATCAGAAGAGAGATTCTTTTCTTTTAGTTATAGTTGTGTGCAATAAAAGTCGTTTTAAGCTTAAGTATGTAAATAAACCACACTTACTAAAGACCATGGAAATCAATCCTGAAACTTGCTACTAAAATCCAACTATCACCAAAGTTTAATCCTTATCACAAAAACGGAACCATCATTATTGGTAAATTGTAAAGTAAATTAGGAAAACGTACCTTGCAGTCAAAAGAGTAGAGGCAGAAGCAATCATCGACAAGACTCATTTCCAGACTAGGCTGAGGGACTTATGTTTGAACTCTGATATCTAACATTCAAGTACCTTACTGCATCACGATAATACCATCTCATTGTCTGTAATTAAAGACTGTAACATTCAAAATCAAATTCTCCGAATGCAAATACATATGCCAACTATTTTATTTGTCATTTTAAAATTTTAAGTCTATCAATAAACTTACTTCACATAGCTTTATGTCTAGAATTTTTGTTTAAGTTATCTTTTTTAATAATTTTTTGCACCCATATTTTGAAACTCGAAATCAGATTTTTTTTATTTCCCTACAAAAATAAGTAAAGTTAAACTATACAATTGAAAAAAATATTAGACCAAAAAAGTTGTAAATGAGTTGATAGATCAATTTGAAAAAATAAAACGGACAACGGTAATTGGAATCTTCTATTTTGGAAAATAATAAAATATTGAAAAGCTTATAAAAAGTATTTAAAATATTTATATAATAGTTTTACTTAACTATATAAATAATTGTTTAAAATGAAAATGTAGATTAACTATTTTACAACGGTATCCTTACTACCATGAATTTGTAGAAAACGTTCATGATTTTTAAAATGCGTTGACAATATTTCACCAGATAAACTAATTCAATTTGAATTAAAATGTTCAGCTCAAAACTAAACTATATTTTAACACGGAAGAAGATTGTTTTTTTATTTTATTTAAATTAACTTATACTTTCATCAATTTTTTTTTAAAATTATTGGTATTGGCTGTTACATCCAAATAACAAAAAAATATTATTTTCACACCCTTTTAACATATCATTCAAATGCTAAGCAGAAGAATTGCACTCTCAATCAATGAATACTATATTTTTATTTTTTAACAATTTTTTTTAGAACAATTTTGTAGTAAATTTTATAGGTTAACTTCAAATAAACATAATATATATATATATATATATATAACACTATAAAATAAAAAAGATAATAAAAAAAACTCATGAGAATTTTAGAAAGAAAACTCTTCTGTCAATAAAAAATTATTCTTTATAAGAAAATCAAGATTGGATATTTCAATAAATGTCAAGTCATCATTGTAATAATAAAGTGATCCAACCGGAATATGTGCATCGGTGACCATGAAACTCATTTTGAGAAACATCAGCCGTGAAATTTTCAAATAGTCGATATCTATACCCATAAATAATAATAGTTTAATATAATAAAATGTTCTCAATTTTGTTTTATGATGAACCATTAGGACTATGTCAAATGACTATAAAGTTTCTAGAAAAGTTATAATTAATTCTATTTGAGAACTTTATGTAAACTCTTTCACCTTTTTACATTGTTTTAGTATTTATAAAATTTAAAAAATCTCTAAAATACCCTCACTTGCATGTTCTAAGGGGAACTAGCATATAATTTAAAAGAGATGATAAGTGTTTATATTTGGTTCAAATTCTGGTTCAAATTCGTGCATGGACAAAGAAGAGCCAAGGACAAAACTTGAAAGGGATTCTGTTATATCTACCAAAACGCGCTTCACTCATGATCAACTGTATGTTTTCTTATATGTTTGATTAACGATCATTAAAGAAAAAGGTTTACATCTTCTAAAAGGTGAAGAACATAGTTTACCAAAAACATTTCAACGATTTAACATCGTGCCAGTGTAAGCAAATGGTTCTACTTGCCGTTCAATTAAATATGTAGCTGGTTTAATTATTAATATTTACACTTTTGGTGTTTTCGCATGCCACAACAAGAATCACAACTTAACTGCTGGCAAGTACGTTTGTTAACTGTATCATCATATGTTAAAACATGTATATATATAATATATATTAAAATTATTGATTGCTATATCAACATTTTCAAGGCTTATACAATGCAAATTACAGCTACCAGTTTTCTCTGTGATCTCTCCTCC
>CAJHQP010010250.1:0-19278 GCA_905132765.1 Moricandia arvensis
TATCACATATAGTATTTTTATATTTTATAATAATAAACCATGTTTAATTTTATGTATTTAATTATATTTAAATGTGAAATATTCTTATTTGATTTTTTAAATAAATTTTATTTTCAAAATATAATTTTTGGATATAAATATAATTTTATGATTTTATTAAATTAAATTAATTATTATATTAAATTATTTTAAAATTTTATATAGTCTAAAGTAAATGCTTTACCAAATGGTTCATCTGAAGGCATTGGGTTGAAAACAATAGGTAAAAAGCATTTGCAGAGCATTACATCTTTTAAACTCTATTTAAAATATTTTTCTAATTATTGTTGATTGAATTATAATGAACATAATATTTTCTATTTTGAATTATAATGAGACCATTTCCTTTGAATGGATTTCGAGGGATAAAATAGAGAGGCCGATGAACTGGCTAACAAAGTTTTATTTGTAAACGAGGCTTTCGTGTCCTCTATCTCGACTTAATTGAATTGAAAGTTTGTGTTTCAAAAAAAAAGAAGAACATAATATTAATCCTCTGCCAAACAAGGGCAAGACTGTTTTTATTTTTAGGGCTTAGTGATTGTATATAGTTACAGAAACATGGTTTGAAATCATATAGTCTTGAAAATGATAGGGCTGACAACTCGTAAGAAACCCAGGGATCTCATTGGCCAAATTGGCTTTCAAAGTAAAAGCAAAACTCATTGGTGTGAATTGTGACAATCCAACAAGTGGATTCATCCTTTGGAGACAAAATGTACTATGTTTCTCCAAAGTTAATCTGGAGGCACTTTCCATTCTTTCCTTAGTGCCTTGTGACAGTTTTTGTCTTGTCTTCTTTTTTTTTTGTAAGGAGTTTTACGTTTTAATTAATAGTGGATGTCTTTATAGAGTTTGTTAGGTTCACCATTGTCTATGATAGTCCATGGCTTTAATGATTAAATATTACTTATTATATCGCGGTTACCTCTGCAACTCAATAATCTAGACTTTGGAATTACTCTGATAAATCTTATTAGATAAGCAACTAGTTACCATGGTGTATATTTTGATAGCATATAATTAGGTTCACAAAATATTTCATCTTATACGAGCGTACATACACAGAAGATATATTGCACACATGACTTCAAACATCTTTATAGCAAAAAGTACCAGTTATAATGTTTTTTTTTTCTTTTTTGCTAAATAAATCAGGGAACTCTTGCAACTACGCATATTTGAACTATAATTTATGAGTTCTTATTGGCATCTGATTTAGTTTTCATTGGTCTAGTCCCTTTGTTTTGGATTATAAATTAATGGAATATAGACCCGTATAAATTTAAGGGTCTTAGAGCACCCGCAATGGTGATCCTTAGCGGAATCCTTAGGAAAAATAATAATTAAATAATCAAAAAAGTTAAGGATTCATCCAAAAAAATCCTTATATAAGGATCGATTCTTATACTATTCACGACACGTGGCGGTCCGTGATTGGTTGGTATTTATTTTTTTTAATTTTTTTTTTAAAATCTAAAAAATAATAATAATAATAATTAAAAAATTAAAAACACTATTCCTAAGGACTCCGAGGGGAATCCACGGTTGTGGATGCCCTTATATTTTGTTTGTGACGGTTACTTATTAAACCCTAATTATCATGAGTGTTATATTTTGAATGTGATGAATTTTTATTTGACTAGTTCTGAAACAATTATGCTTAGAATTATTTTTTCATTACCTTGTTGTATTAGAATTAAACCACATAAAAATAATTAAAAGGTTACTTTTATTATTTTAGATTTAAATTGAATAAGTTAATCGGTTTAAACACTGTCCCAAAAACACTCATATGTATATACAAGAGCGACATACGTTAGATGGTGGCCAAATATTAGCACATGGTGAGCATCACCAAAACACAACAAATATAAGAGATTGGTTAGCCACATGGACTACACAGACGGCTATGAAGACTAAAATTGGTACAATAAGTTAAATTTCACCAACTTATGATTACAACTTCTCATTAGAAAGATATTGTCTATATCTACTAAACTACTACACTTTAGCGAGGCAAAATCATTAAAATAAATATATAGGAATCCGACATATACATGCATTTATTCAAGAAATTAAATTCCGGTACTGGATACGATTGGCACATGGAATGATCTTTATGCATATCTTTTCGTGACCATTTTCTGATTTTTATGGATTTATAATATGTATATTCTGTATGATTGACGATATTAAAAAATGTTTTTAATGTTTGGGAGAAAATATTATCTCAAATCAGTATGTTCTTTGTCCAAAATAAATAATTTGGAAAATCATATGGTGGTGAGGAACTCACAGGAAAACTGCCAACGGCCTATATACCTACCAAGCAATAGCCATAATCATTATGCTGATTGGTTATACCTTCTTCTATATTAGTTTCAAGGAAAGTTTAGTTCATATATCCTAAAAGATTCGTCCAAAAAGAAAAATCTCCGCAGAAAGCACGATGATTATATAATTCATTAGAATATAGTAGTCCAAATTATAAATACATTGTCCCAGCTGTAACCTAGGTAATATATAAGATATATATGTTAGAACTACGATTTTTTAAAACTACCCATTTGGTTTTCGTAATATGTATATTATATATGATTGGACAGATCGAGGATATGTTAAAAAAAATGTTTTAGTGTTTTGGAGAAAAGATTAGGGATCTCAAATCAATGAATGTGCTTTGTTCAAAATAAATAACTGAGAGAATCCCTAAAACTACCAACGGCCTATAACTACCAAACAATAGTCATAATCATCATACTGATTAGTAGCATCTTCTTTTTATATTAGTTTCAAAGAAATATCAAATAGTAGTCAATATGTACTTCCATATATCTTAAAAGATTAGCATCATCATATCATTAATAGAATCCGGTGATTCATATCATAAATTCAATTTATTCAGCTGTAACTTTTGCTAAAAAATAAGACGCATATGTTAAAAATTAGCATGTATATATCTAGCTCATATTTCACCACTCACGCCAAAAGTTGTGAAACAAATTTCATTCCTTCAACAATAATTTATAAAACAAAAAGAAAAGATATCCATCTACTATGCTGCTCTATTTATTATTTTATATGTTTAGAAAAATTCCTCATTTCTTTAGATCTTTCTTGGTTACCGATGAAGGGTTCTCGATTGAGTTGTAAATTGAAATTTGAGATTTTTTAGTATAGAAACTCAAGACACAAAAAGTTACCTCTGGCATCATCACCAAATATAACAAGACCCATTTATAGATGGGCCATTAATATAAACATAGGCCCATCGTGAAGCCCGTTTCTTCAAATTACCACCAAAACTCTGCTTCTAGTCTGTTGTGGCTATTCTTTATCTGTTTCAAAAGATAAAAGAAACTAATAAAAGAAGTGTCATTAGGACATGTACAGATTCTACACGAAAGATTTGCGGCAGTTACTTCAATAAAATAGACAGGTACTTACTTGTGTGCAGGCGTACTATTATTATTTTCCCAAAAGTATAAACTACGTCTTCCCCGATTACCAAAAAGAGCTTAAAGATTCGCGACGAAGCAACACATACAACAGTATCTATCGCCTTCTTGCTCCTGTAAGGATGTGATCTTCGCTTTTTCATTATCTTTCTAACTTTGATCGATTCTTGAATTTAGCCCCTTTCTCTGCTAGGGTTTGTTTAAGTGAATCTTGAATTTGGACCTTGTTTCAGTTCTTGTTTCTCTGTTTTCAGATTGAACAAGAACCAAACTTTGAAACTTCCCACTGGTAATTGGAATCTTGAATAGAAGTTTTGAGTGTTCTTGAAAGATGCAGAGGGTTAGGGTTTCATCACAAAGAGCAGCTGTTCACAAGCTTGGCGATTCTCAGATGACACTATCTCCCAAGTTTAGAGTAGCTGCATCGGTTCAATCACCATTGTTTGATAGATCATCGGAACAAGAACTCTCTCTCAACGGAGAACCGTTGATTCCCGGTTTACCAGACGATGTAGCTCTTAACTGTCTCTTACGCGTTCCAGTCGAAAGCCACGTCTCGAGTAGATCGGTCTGCAAGAGATGGCACTTCTTGTTCTGTGCTAAAGAGACATTCTTCGCCAGGCGCAAGGAGTTTGGCTTTAAAGAACCGTGGCTGTTCGTGGTCGGGTTTAGTAGATGCACAGGGAAGATCCAGTGGAAGGTTTTGGATTTGAGGAACCTCACGTGGCACGAGATCCCTGCGATGCCTTGTAGAGACAAAGTGTGTCCACACGGGTTTAGATCGGTCTCTATGCCAAGTGAAGGCACTATGTTTGTCTGCGGTGGAATGGTTTCTGATTCAGACTGTCCTCTTGACTTGGTGTTGAAGTACGACATGATTAGGAACCACTGGACCGTCACTAACAAGATGATCACCGCGAGGTCCTTCTTTGGAAGCGGCGTGATAGATGGTAAGATATATGCAGCTGGTGGAAACTCTGCTGACATGTTCGAGCTCGATACTGCTGAAGTTTTAAACCCTTTGGATGGGAAGTGGCGGTCTGTTGCCAACATGGTTACACAGATGGCGTCTTACGACGCAGCGGTTTTAAACGGGAAGCTTTTGGTGACTGAAGGATGGTTATGGCCCTTCTTTGTGTCCCCTAGAGGTCAGGTTTACGACCCGAGGACGGATCAGTGGGAGACAATGGCTATGGGGTTGAGAGAAGGATGGACCGGGACGAGTGTGGTGATTTACGACAGGTTGTTTATAGTTTCGGAGTTGGAGAGGATGAAGATGAAGGTTTATGATTCGGTTACGGACTCTTGGGAGACGGTTAACGGACCGGAGTTGCCTGAGAAGATTTGTAGACCGTTTGCGGTTAACTGTTATGGGAACAGAGTGTATGTGGTTGGTCGGAATCTTCATCTTGCGGTTGGGAATATTTGGAGGTCGGAGAGTAAGTTTGGTGTGAGGTGGGAAGTGGTGGAGTCTCCGGAGCGTTATGGGGATTTAACTCCGTCTAATTCTCAGATTCTCTTTGCTTAAAAGGAGAGATGGATGAATCTGTGTTTGGTTTGGATTCCATTGTTTGTGAACTATGAATATATGTAAGATTGTATCGTTATGTTTTTACTCTTGTATCATATCCATATGTGTGAATAATCTGCGTCTGAAAGTGTTAAATAATACTTGTGTTTCGGAAGTGTATAAGTTAAGAACTCGTTTTTAGTTTCAAAATGGGCCTCATTTTATGTTTTTACTGTGAAACTTGATATGAAAACAACTATTTTGTCTCCAGCTTGAATGTAAATAAATATTGTAAAATAGAATAGAAGTTAAAGAAAGAATTATAAAGTAGAATAAATGTTCAAAAGTCACTAATATTTTTTTTTTGTCAACGTGAGGTATATTAGTATAAACATTGATTTTATTTGTTTTTGGATGAAAACTATCAGAAAATGTATTTTATCTACATATGGAATAGTTTGTAGTAAAATGATAAGTTATATATTATTTAAATACAAATACTTTCTAATCAAATATTTGTATCATTGAATTGATGCCTTCGTTTTTCAATTCATTTTTATTAAAATATTTTAATTATAAGAAACATGTTTATTGTATTTTTTTTTCAATTTTGTTTTTGACCAAATATTTTTAAAAGTTGTTGCGGGTGTTATCTGTGTAACTATGTTATGAGTATTTTCAACTTCATCTTATTTTTCATTTTAAAATGAAGTTTGAAGTAATAAATGTTACAACTCTATTTTTTTTATTTTATTTGATAACGGAGTAGAAAATAGGTTTACTTAATAAATAGAATAATACATTTTTTATTATTTTCTTTTTCACTTTTAAAATAAATGGAATTAAATTAAAGCATAATTCCATTATAAAATTATTCTATTTAAAAAAAAGATAAAGTAAAAAATTTGAGATGCTCCGAAGACAGACAATTGACATATAACTTTCAAATGATTCATCACAATATAATCTATCATGCTTTTTCATATAATACTTTTAAGGAACATGGTTAACTTGAACTTTGTATTTATCTTTTCAGATTTGGACATAATTCACAACTATATAAGAAGAATGGTTAATGATGTAAGTGTTTTATGCAATCTTAGTTTCTTAGATGTTTTGTGATTGTTTTTTTCCGCTAGTTTTGTTTGTTTGTCTATTGATAAAACTTGTTATGTAGAGCGGGACGAATGAAGAATGTCGGTATTTTCAAGTAAGTTAACTTTTATTTTCTTAAAAAGAATGGCAAGGTGCAACAAAGTATAAGAATAAAGTGCATCCAAACATTGATATGTTTGAAACAGAGCTTGGTGCTGTTACTGTGACTGGAGCATAATGATGAAGTCCTCAGCAAGGAGAAAATAGCTTAGATTCTAGAATGAATGCAGAAAAGGAAGATGATTCTGATTCTGTTGACACTAATATGACAACACCAAAAGCAGGAACAAGTAGGGCTGAAAAAAAGAAAGCGTAAAGAAGTTGATCAAAAGCCTTATGTTGTACGCAATACTTCTCGCAGAGAAAAAAACAAGCTAGCTGAAAAGATGTTAGAGACATGGGAACGTGATCTTGTGGTGAAGGAAAGTGATCTTGTGGTGAGGGAACGTGATCACAAATGTCGTGTAGACTATGTATTGGAGAAACTTAAAGATCTGCTTGGAGTGATAAAGTGGTCACCATTTCACATTGCTGCAATTAACCATCTCAAAGCAGATGTAGAAAACATACATGTTTTTATGGTTTTCTCTAGTGATGATGATACGATTATATATCTTGAGCATATGATTAGAGTTAAGATTTATGGTGGATTGTAGTGTATGTTTTAGTATGACTGTTTCATGCATGTACTTTGTTTCAGACATATAACTTAGATTGTAGTGTTTTTTCTCAGACATGGCTTTGTTTTTATGACTCAAATTGTAGTATTTGTTTCAGGCATATGACTTTGTTTTAGAATAATAGTGTTCGTTTCAGTATGACTGTTTTAGTTTGTTGCAGTGCTTATAAAACTAACTTATGGCATTCACAACTTATATATATATGTTTTAATGAATTGCAGATGGTTAGGTGGATTTTGGATCATGACGATGATGATGATGAGGAGGAGGAGGAAGATGCGTTTTAAGCCAGAGAGAGTGCTCCAAAGAACAAATAGAGGTGCAGGATGGTATCATATTCAACAACTTATACACAGATCAGATCAACAGTGTTATGATATTCTTCGCATGAATTAGAGAACATTTCAAGATTTGTGTAAGATGCTAGCAACGAGATATGGGTTAGAAGAGACGAATAATGTTTATATTGAAGAAAAAGATGCAATGTTCCTTGAAGTTGTGGGTCAAGAGAAAACGATGTGTGTTATTGCAGAAAGATATCAACTTTCGTTGGATACAAACAAAAGGAAGCTTAATGAGGTTTTGAGTGTTCTCTTGAAATTCGCTGCAGATTCTCTTAAACCTGAAGATGGTGAGTTCACAAGAGTATGTCCTGCTTTGAGAAATGATGATAGACATTGGCAATTTTTTCAAAATTTTATTGGTGCACTAGATGGAACTCATATCTCAATTATCCCTCCTAAGGGAAATGCAGAAGCATACATAGGTAGAAAACATCAACCTACCATGAATGTTTTTGCTATATGTAACTTTGATATGAAGTTCATATGTGTGTATGTGGGTGTACGTGGTAGAGAACATGACAAAAAACTATTGACTATTTGTGCAAGGAGTGAACCTTTTTTTCCTATCCGCCAAATGGAAAGTATTATGTGGTTGATGCTGGATATCCCACACCAACAGGGTATCTTGGTCCGTATCGTAGATTTCGATATCATCTTGATCAATTCAACAGAGTAGGACCGCCAACAAACTCTCGAGAGGTGTTTAACCAGAGACATTCAAGCTTGCGATCAGTGATTGAGCGAACATTTGGAGTTTCGAAAACAAAATGGAGAATTCTTAACCGTAGACATTTAAAATATGGTGTGACCAAATGTATAAAGCTAGTAATGGCAACGATGACACTACACAACTTTATACGTGATTCACATCGAGAAGATAGTGATTTTGTGCATTGGCAGAGAAGAGAAGAATATCTTGCTCATGGTGTTGGTGATGGTAATGGTGATGATGATGATGATGAAGAAGAAAATGGTGATGGTGATGATCATGGTGGACATATTCCATATGAGCCGATCGGTGATATAACTATGGAAGATTTGCATTATATTATTAGTGAGTTGAGTAAAGGATATCAATTACCTTACTAGTTTATTTGATTTGCTTCCATACTGATTTTTATTTACTATTATAACATTTGATTTTTAGTTTTTAAATATTTCTTTTGTGTTTAGTTTATTATTATAACTTTAGTTAAAAGATATTGTATAAATTAAATAACTGAAAAACAAATTTCCAATAAATGCAATAATTAAAAGATAAATATTTGGTCGCGTACGTTTATAAAAACAACGCAGTGACAGGTCGCTGCAGTCAACCACACAATCTTCAATTGAGCAGCACATCGAGAATCGCCGCGATCAACCGCGCGATCTTCAAACGAATAGATAATAGCAACACCAAGTCGCTAACGCTGATCACTGACTCTAGTCGTTAACGCTAGCGACCACCAAACCAAAAGGGCCTATATGACTTAAGATGGGGGGAGTAAGAAAGGAGATGATGACAATATCTCTAAATTACATATCATAGTTAGATATACTCTAGCAAGTATGGTTGTTCTTCTTCGTTGAACTTTTTAGGAAAACTTAGTATGTTCTAGAATACTACTATGCTCCTTCTCCAGTGCATTCACTAATAAGAATTTACAATATGTTCTAGAAACATTTCTATATGATTTCTAGGACCATATGCTATTTCGATAGTTGGTTCCAGTTATTATAAGTGTATTCACACATTGCCGAATAATAAAAGTTGAAACTATGTCGACCATGACTCTTGATAAAGATTTTCAATTTCTTATATATATATGTAATCAAGTTTGGACCAATCCTATATTCAAGTTCCTTTGGTTTGACATTCTTTTCATTTAAAAACACAACCTCATTCATCATTAGGTCTTCAGCTTCTTGCGTATCTGTCTCCTTTACCTCTGTTGCCTCCTGCAACTTAAGCAAACGATCGGGACATGATGCTGCATAATGACCGTTTTTATCGCAACAGAAGCATGTAATCCTTGATAGATCAACATCACCGTAGTACCGTTCATTGTAGCGACCTCGTCCCCTGCCTCTGTTGTAAGATCTTCCTCCTCGTCCTCTTCCTCTATAGGAACTATTCTTCTCACGGTCTGAAAAAGTGGAGGGAGGCTCTGAATTTGCATACATCAGTTTTTGATTTTCTTGTGTGTCTTCTTCCTCTTCGGCCACACGTTCTTCATATGTATTTAATCGTCCAATTATATCCTCAAAGCTTGTAGTCTTTAGATCAAGCACCTGTTCCAATGAAGCTACAATATGTATATATTTTCTACGAGGAAGACTCGATAGAAACTTCTTGACCAGCTTGGTTTCTTCAATAGCTTCTCCTAGTGCTGTTGATTTCGACGAGATTTCTGATAACTTGCCGACGAAGTCATCAACTTTGTCACCATCATTCATCCGCAACCTATCAAACTCGGCCATAAGAGTCTGAAGCCGAGCTTCTCTAACCCTATCTGCACCCATGTGCCTTGATTGTATAGCTTCCCATACTTTCTTTGCTGTGTCCAATTCCCTTACCTGCAGTATGAGCGTCTCAGGTATAGATTGGAAAAGCAAAGCGATCGCTATGTTATTCTTTTCTCCATCGTTAGACTCAGCTTCAATTACTTCCCATACTTTGTGCACCTTAAGCAGAATCTTCATCATTATTGCCCAGACTGTGTAATTAGTTACATTGAGCATGGGACAATTTATGGATGGAGCTCCGCTTTCTTTTGGTTTCATTGTAACCGTTGTTATATAACCCATCGCGAAGAAGATCGAATCCTAGAAGCTCTGATACCAAATATTATTTCTCAAGCTTGATAATTTAGTTTGTAAGAACTTCAAATAATAAGAATTAGCTTCTCTTATTATTATTAAGAAAACTCACTCAAAACCTTAATCTCACAAACTCACAAAACTCATATATGATACCACACGTTTGGCATCTATATATATATATATAAGGATTTAGATAACTCCTAATCCTCTTAAACCTATCACAAATAGATCTTTATCCTAATTATAATATTAATCTATCTTTGGGATAACTTGTGATTCAAGCTTATCCAACAATTATAACATGAGATAAGCCTATAATCTTCCATATGTCGCGTCTCGAGTGTTTTCGGTATTAAAGCCAAGATTGTCGTGTTCACCCCTTTCGGAAGGAAACCTTTGACAAAGAACGACTGAACTGCCAGGATGATCTCTGCTCCAATAACAGACCATGATGCCTTAAAAATTCCACTGTATATCTGTCTAGTCCTGGAGCTTTGTCACTCGACATTGCAAACAAAACCTTAGTGATCTCTTCAGGAGAAACTTCCTTTATCAACTGTGATTTCTCTAACTCACTGAAACGATATGGCAAGAGCTCTTTTAAATTGTCCACTGTGATTTCTCTAACTCACTGAAACGATATGGCAAGAGCTCTTTTAAATTGTCCACAGTGATTCCAGTGTAATCCATTGGTTGATATTGCAGAAATTCCCGAAAAAATAGTTCAGCCTCTGTTTTGATCTCATCATCTGCCGATAAAATATTACCATCCTCTGTCTGAACCTCTTTGATAGAGTTTCTGATCTCACGGGTTGTTGCTGCTCAGTGAAAAAAATTATTATTCTTGTCTCCTATTTTTAACCAATGCATTTTTTATTTTTGCTTCAAAAAGCTCTCCTCCAAGTCTGAAACTAAGTCCCATCTCTTGTAAGCTAAATTCTCAGCTTCCATATTCTCCGATGATGTATTTTCCATATTCTTGTATTGTTCCTCACACTAGATCGCAAGATCTTCTTCTGCCTTTTTCGTCAAATTTCCCAAACCTTCTTTTGCTAACTTCCGAATGATAGGTTTCAAACCCTTAAGTTTCTTCAAGAATCGAAACAGCGATGAGTTTGAAAGATAAATTGGTTCCGTAGATTTCCAGTATTCCTCCAGTAGTGGTTTGAACCCCGGTAAATTTGCAGTAGCATTTACAAATTTAGAAGGTAGTTTTGGCCGACCAATATCTGCCGTCAGCTGGATCCTGCATCGTAAATGGTCTGAACAACCACCACTCTCAAACACATTATATGACTGTGGGAACAAACTGAGCCAATGATCATTAAAGAGGACTCTGTCCAATTTCTTTGATATTTGACCTTCCTCCTTTTATTGCACCAGGTGAATCTGGGACCATGAGCTGCTAAATCCATAAACGAGCAGTCTTGAGTAACCTCTTGGAAATATCGCATGCCTTGTGTAACCATAAGTGAAAATTGATAGGAGGAGTGATCTTCCATATCAAGGGTTTCGTTAAAATCTACCGCCAAAAGCCAGGCTTTTCTTCTAATTATATGTGAGTCCTGATGAGATTTTAAATGCCTTCATAAAGTCGTACGTTCTGAGTTGCTATTTGACGCGTAGACCTGAGAGAAAAAGAACTTGTTTCCTCCTGCTCCTAGCAACACCGAGACTGTGATCATTTCATCACTTAAAAAAAAAATGGAGTAACACAAACATCATGTCCCCATACCAGTTATTGTGATCATAATTCGTTATCATCGACCAGTTCGTAAAAACTGATGATGCTATTCGCTAACTTCTACTTTCTTTAACTCTTGTTTCCAACAAACCACCAAAACAAAAATTTTTCTCTGTAACCCATTTCTTCACTACGGAATGCTTTTTTGATGTATTAAATCTCCTAACATTCCAGAAGAAACCTGACATATTATTTCTTTTTGTGGTTACGTCTTTTACCCACAGCACTCGGGAGAGATTTCTATGTGTTTAAGACGAAAGATTCTGCTGAACTTTTGTTGATCCTTCTGGAAGCTCTGGTAGAGGTTCTATGGACTTGTGTCCCTTCTCTCCCCTCCAAATTTCCTTCTGGTTTTTCCATTTTTTTTTCTAATAGAGCTAAAGACCTTTTTACATGTAATTGGCTCCTAGATACATAAAAATTGTTAAAACTAGATGCGCATGTTAAGGCCGGTTCTGTATATTGTTCCCCTAGTCGACATACCCGTTACCGTTCAAAGTATAGGAGCAGATGCAAATGACATAAGGTTTCTGTAGAATACCAGATTACAATTTACCAAATAGCAAATTAAAGGGAACCCTAAGTTATATAACTAATCTACTCAAAAAGTTCTAAAGTATTGTTTTGTTCAAGTTGTTTCAAATGAAAAGTTCCATCGGGTAGTGAATCTGGTGATGATATGGCAAATTATCACACAAATCACTAAAACTTATATTATTTTATTTTAAAGATTTTAGTTTCTTATTGTAATCATCTTTAGAGGTATACCATAATCAATCTTCGTCTAAATACTATTATTGTTCAAAAATAATTTAACGTTCAGACTGCAACATATTCAATATTGATAAACATCTTAGCAAACAATAATTTTACGATGGAATTTTTCCTGAAACAATTGGATCGATGGACGGTTCTGCATATATAACATTCACAATTGGATCGATGGAGGGTTCTGCATATATAACATCCTCGATAGACATGCATACCTTCCTGAACCTTTAAACATCAACCAATAGGCCACATTGTTGCCACATGATTAAAGGCTAGTGGAAGACTAATTTTTTAAATTACAGTTTTGTGGCTTTATTTGGAAATTTGGCTAAGTACAATTTCTGTATGGCAATAACAGCATTAATATTTTTATTTTAGTTATAAGTATGTTTCCCACCAGTTCACCATTACAAAGAATTTCAACACCCCCACCACTGCAAATATACATGAATAACTAGAAAGGTATATACTTCAAAAGCTCAAATGCATATCACAATATAATATAACTAAAGTATTCCACCTTCTTGTCTAATTTTTTTAAAAATCATAGATTGTTGTCTAAATTCCAAGTTGTTAAAGTAGCAAATAAAACTAAAAGAGCCAAATTAAAAAAAAAAAGAAACATGTCTTTACGAAAACACAAACACTACACACACATGCACATGCTATTTCCCTGTCTTCTCCCCTAACTTAGCCTTTCATCTATTGTATTTAGACATTTCAATTTAAAATTCCTTATCTTTGTTATCTCCTTTTTGCTATAGTTTTGTACGTTCACTAAAGTATGTTCCCAGTGATAATCTTCCACGCTAAGTTAATTTGTACAACATCTATAATTCTAAATCACGTATCTAGGACATTATTTTGAATTTTTATCGAGTATTCATATCTTTTGTGTGAAAAGAAACTAAAAATTAGTTCTAACTAATCACTTATTCAGAAAGTCAAACCGGAGGAATGGTATCCATATAAACTTTAGCTGAAGGGAAACTTTGAATACAGCGTGAAATCTTGCCCGCTATTGTACTTTTTATTCTTGGAATATATTAGATATCAAAGTTAGGAAAAAAAACTCTTTACACCGCTGAAATTCTTTGAGATGAGTAGTTAATATCAGTCATTTCATAAGTGAAATCACCATCTTCACCAGCTGAGAACAATTTGTTACAAACACTATTTCCATTTTTGTAGGATTTTCATATACTTCATCTTTCATATCAACGCTTCATATTTATCATGTAAAAGTGACAGTCTTCGTGGGATACATAGCTCCCATAACGTGGTTGGATAAATCTGGTTCATTGCAAGTCATTTCTAAAAATTTCTTTGTCTTTCCAAGTTTCATCCACAAAACACCATATTTCATCTTTTAACCATTGACTAGTCTAAACAGAATAATTTTCTTAATGGACCTTTAAATCGTTATGTTGTGCTTCAGCTCATTGATTTTTTCTTTCCGTGCTATCATTCTATTCAAATCATGTATAACATTTACATTTTATTTAATGTTCATATAAATATTTGATGCAAATGCTATTTGTTTGATTGTTTAAAACAACAATTGAAAGACATTCCCATCTAAAGTCTTTTAGACCATGTACAATGAGATAATTGAAAGTTGTATTCAACTATTGAATGCTTGTAGTGGTAGTGTTGAAAGAAGAAAAATAAAACTTGGATTAATTTCACTTAAATAGAATTAACTAGTTGGAAAATGTAGGAGTGGAATCGACATGGAAAATTTGAAACAATCAAACTTAAGTTGTGTCTTCCACGGCCTTGGAAAGAGAGTGAAAGTTGGAGATTCTACTTCTTTTAAAACAAATATAAAAGAATAATTTAAATGTTGAATTGTAACTAACTGTTGAAATAACCTCAATTTTATTCATCCTATTTATTTCAAAAAAAATATTTTGTACGAAATACTTGTTTTAGAATATTTTTTATATATCAGGATTCATCATTTATATATTTATATATAATAACAAACCTCTTTTTGTTTACGGATGACATCATCATTTTTTTAGAAGAAAAAAAAAAATTACATCCAATGGTCAGATTTTTTTGTTTTATAATCTAACGGATATAAAGTTCTCTTGTTTATGTCATAAAAAAAATAGTTCAACAACTCTTTCATGAATAGTTTCCTTTTCAAAGGACATGTTCTATTAAGATAACAAACGTACATTTTCACTAAATAGTCTCCTTTCAAACAACACACACCCTTTAGAGTCACCACATACATTTTCATAATATTTTTTTTGTTATATATCAAACATACTTTATGTTCTCTGCTGACATCATTTTTCTAATCTAACGGTCGTGTTTGTTCTTAATCTCTAATATAACAGTTTCAATTTTATTTAGGAACTCGAGTATGACATCATATACATCATAGTTTCACTTAAACAAAAGACGCATTCATTCCTTAAATAGTTGAGTCTTTTATGAAACTTAACCATTAAACCCTTTCATTGGATATTTTTCATAATCTAAAGGTGTATATTTTAACAAGTTTAATCATTGAACACTTTCATAATAGAAACCTCATAAGACATGATTATTCATTAAAAAGTTGTATCTTTTTTGAGAAAATTAATCATTGTATCATGTTAGGCGAACACGTCGTCAAAAAATATGTGCGAACATGTCGTGATCTGAGAGATACGAATGTGTCGTCATCCAAAAGGTACGAACATGTCTTGATCCACAGGTACGAACATGTCGTGATCCAAGGGGTGCTAACGTGTTGTGACCGAATGGGTACGAACGAGTCGTGATCGAAAAGATGTGAATGAGTCGTGGCTGAATGGGTGTGAATGGGTCGTGGCCAAAAATATGCAATTGTGTCGTGACTGAAATGTTTTTTTTTGTCATAACCGAAATGTTGCGAATGGGTCGTGACCGAAAATATGCGAACGGGTTGTGACCAAAAGGTTGAGAATGGGTTGTGACCAAAAGGGTGAGAACGGGTCGTGACCGAAAAGGTGTGAACGTGATGTGACCAAATGAGTGTGAATATGTCATGACCGAAAGCGTACGAACGGATCGTGACCGGAAGAGTGTGAATGGGTTGTGAACAAATGGGTGTGAAAGTGTAGTGACCGAAAGGGTATCATTGAGTCATGCCCGAAAGGTTGTAAATGGATTGTGATTGAAAATGTGCAAATGTGTCGTGACTAAAAGGGTGCGAATGGGTCATGACCGAAAGGGTGCAAACGTGTCTTGACCAAATGGGTGTGAATGTGCCGTGACCAAATGGATGTGAATGTGTCGTGACCAAAAGGGTGTGAACGGATCATGGCCGAAAGGGTGTGAATAGGGTCTGACCTAACGTGTGTGAAAGTGTTGTGACTGATGAGGTGCAAACGGATCGTGACTGAAAGGGTGCGAATGTGTCGTGATTGAAAGAGTACAAACGTAACGTGACGGAAAGGGTACAAACGTGTGTGACCATAAGGGTGCAAACGTAATGTGACGGAAAGGGTACAAACATGTGTGACCAAAAGGTGTGAATGGGTCGTGACTGAAAGGGTGCGAACAGGTCATGACCGAAATGGTGCAAACGAGTTTCAACTAAAAGGGTGTGTATGTGTCGTGACCGAAAGAGTGCGAACATGTCCTGACGGAATGGGTGTGGATTTGTCATGACCAAAAGGGTATGAACGGGTTGTGATCGAAAGGGTATGAATGGGTCATGACCAAAAGGCTGTGAATGGATTATGACCAATTGTGTGTGAAAGTGTCGTGACCAAAGAGGTGCAAACGGGTTGTAACTAAAAGAGTGCGGACACATCACAATCTAAGGGCTGTGAACGTGTCGTGATCGAAAGGATATTAATGAGTCGTGACTGAAAGGGTGCAATTGTGTTGTGACTGAATGAGTGTGAATGTGTCATGGCCAAAATGGTATGCACTGTCGTGACCGAATGAGTGTAAATGCGTTATGACCGAATGAGTGTGAAATTTCGTAACCGAAAGGGTGCCAATGAGTCGCGCCCGAATGGTTGTAAATGGGTTGTGACTGAAAATGTGCAAACGAGTTGTAAATAAAAATGTGTAAATGAGTTGTGAATGAAATGGTGTGAACAGGGGCGAATCTAGAGAATATATTGAATGGGTGCATTACTGGTAATAAAATTTTAAAATGTATGAAAGATATTTGAACTCAAGATATTATGGGTGCATAAGCTTATTTTTGCCATCTAATTCACTTAAATTTCAATATTTTTGCCTATAAAATTGTGAATATCAATATAATTATGGGTGCACTTGCCACCACTACTCATAAGGTGGCTTCGCCCCTGGGTGTGAACATTTCATGATCGAATGGGTGTGAATGTGTCGTAACTGAAAAGGTACGAATGGATCGTGACTGAAAGGGCATGAATGAGTTGTGACTGAATGTGCGTGAAAGTATTGTGACAGAAGAGGTACAAACGGGTCGTGACCGAAGAGGTAAGAACATGTTGTGATGCAAACGTGTCGAGACCAAGAGGGTGCAAATGGGAAGTGACCGAAAGGGTGCAAATGGATTGTGACCGTAATTGTGCAAATGGGTTGTAACTAAAAGGGTGTGAATGGGTCATGACCAAAAGGGTGTGAATGTGTCGTGACCAAAAGGGTACGAACGAGTCATAACCGAAAGGGTGTTAATGGATTGTGACCGAATGGGTGAGTCTTGATTGAACGAGTGCAAACGGATCGTGACCAAAAGGGTGCGAACGGGTCGTGACCAAAAATGTGCAAACGGGTTGTAACTAAAATGGTTCAAATGGGTCGTAACCAAAATGATGCAATATATCGTGACTGAATGGGTGTGAATGTGTCATGACTGAAAGGGTACAAACGGGTCATGAATGGAAAGTTTTGATAAAATGTGTGTGAAAGTGTCGTGACCGAATAGGTGCAAACGGGTCTTGACCAAAGGGTGTGAACATGTTGTGACCAAAGGGGTGTGAACGTGTCGTGATCGAAAGGGTACAAACGAGGCATGAACAAAATTGTGCGAACGTATTGTGACTGAAAGAGTGCGAATGAGTTGAGGCTAAAAATTTGTAAACAGTTTGTAACTAAAAGGTTGTGAATGGATCGTGACCAAAGAGGTGTGAATCTGTTGTGGCCGAAGAGGTGCGAATGTGTCGTGACCGAAAAAGTGCGAGCGTGGTGATCGAAGAGGTGAGAATGGATCGTGTCGAAGGGGTGCAAAAATGTCATTACTAAAAGGGTGTGAATGTCGCGTCACAGAACGGGTGCAAATGTACTGTCACCAAAAATGCGTAAACGTAATCATCACTAAAAGAGTGTGAATGTAACGAAACATTGCAACATTTGGTGATTACAAGCTTCGGTGATTACAACATTTGGTGTTAATAATTGCAACTCTTGACTAACTATTGCAACTATTGATTTTAATAATTACAACTATTGACTAACTTTTGCAACTATTGACTAACTTTTGCAACTATTAGTGTTAACGACTAAAACTCTCTACTAATCTAATCATTATAATTGTTGGTTGTAATTTTTAACACTCTATATAAGGAGTTGTAGAAATTGACAAATGGATAACAAAGAGAGAAACCAATATTTAGTTACAAAGAGAAAGAGAGATTCGTTGTTCAAAGATCATCTAAGTTCTTTGAAAAACAAATATAAACCCTAAATTTCTTTTTGTCTATTTTCTATCTTAGTCTAGAACAAGAGTGAAACTTTGATTGTCTTATATAAAAAGGGATTTCGTATTATCCAAGACATGGAATAAGGTTGAAATACTCTTTAAGGAAAGTGACATCGCGTGTGATTAAATCATTATCCAAGTTTGTAATTCACACATCTTCGGATTACAACCCAACTAAGCAACAATCTAATAACAAACTTATTTTTTTCACTAACATCATCATTTTTATCGGAAAAAATCAATATAACATTTCAGTTTATCACAATTTTGTAATTTAATATACAAGACATTCTTTCATTTGTAAATGACATTATTAAACTGTTTTAGCAAAGGATATGTCATTTTCTTATAATCTTAAAGTATATATTTTCTTTAACTAATGACGTCATCAATTTATTATAGGAAAAAAAATAATATTCAAAAGTTGAGTTTGTTCATAATCTCTAATTTAACGGTTACAATTTCATTTATGAACTCGAGTACATCATCATAGTTTCACTTAAACAAGAAACACGTTGATTATTCAAAGAGTTGCATATTTTCTAAAACTTAGTCATTTTACGTTTTCATTGAATATTTTCCATAACCAAAAGTGTATATTTCAAGAAACTTAACCATTGAACCATTTCATAATAAAAATCTTTTATATATCTGATCAATTAAGAATAAAACATGTTCACTCTTTAAAGAGTTATATCTTATAAGAAAATTAACATTGTATCTTTTCACTAAACAATCTCATGATAGAAAAATTGTATGTGTTAACAAATATATAAACGTTTTTGATTTAAACATTTAGTAGATAATTAAAAATTTAATATTGATCAGTGTTTTGATAATATTTACAATATATTTTAATAATCTTATTTTATCTTTAATGTTTATATTGTTAACTATATTAGTTATATATATTTAAAAAATAGTTATAAACATTTAATGTAATTATTTAAAATTTTATTTATATATATTTAAAAAAATAGTTATAAATTTTTATTTTAAAAATATTTAATATGTAATTATTTAAAATTAATATTAAAAACTTTATAATTACTTTCCCCTGCGATTTCGCAGGGGTCCACATCCTAGTTC
>CAJHQP010010251.1:0-19274 GCA_905132765.1 Moricandia arvensis
CATTGCCATACTTGATTGGGGCTGCGCCGGTCTGTTATGGTGGGTACCAACTCCGGCTATCACAAGGAGAAAAGAATTGATCTCTTCTTCTCGTCTTCATCATCGATCTTGTTAGACTTAAATTCGAGGAGGTAGCTTAAGATATATATAAAGATCCATCTCTCTTTTTCTCATTTATATATATATGTCAACATTGTAAAAATATTGTCCACTGATCACGATGGTTCATCTTATAAACCTGCCTCAGACTTTTACAGATCCTTTTTAGCGTCCACCTTCGATGCTCTCTACAGATGAAACCAGTTATTGACTGTGTAGATGAGTCCAGATTCTCTACTCGAATTAATGCTTTGCAAAATGTTTCAACTGAAAAAAAAGTATTTTGAAATATACATTACATGATTCATTTTCACTGAGAATAAACTTTACAAATAGGATATTCTGACTAACAAGAAAAAGGAATAATATTTCTGCAGCCAAGCAAGTATCACAAGAGCTGTGACTGCTCATTAGCTGAATATATATATTTATCTGTAAACTAACAATACAATAAATAAAGAAGAAGAAGAAGCTAAGCTAACTCTACAGCTGAGACAGGAGACTGTGATATGTACATTTGCTTTCTTGCACCTGCTGTTCACTTCTTGTATTGAAGAATACATGTGATGCCGTTCTTAAATGATACCTGAATAGATGAATAATCACTCATTACACATCGTCGTGACTAATATGATCCTTAATCAGTTCCCTCAATACACTTAATGTGTAAAAAAAGCTCATCTTTTCAACCATTTGTACTGTTTTCATACTTGTGCTTTTTTAACTGTACGACTTTTAGTATTGCGCATCCCTAGATTTACCTAGGAAGACTACATAGTATAGTAGGGTGGACTTACCAAAAGTAAACATCATGTTGCTCTCCTTTCTTCCTTCCTAGCTTTTTATAATAAGATTTCTGTCCGCATGCACGATGCCTAGGTGTGATATGGTCTTGGTTATATGGTCAGCATTCTAGTAAGTTCCTGAAATATTGGTTCGTTGATATTTGATACTGATACTTATTGAGGAATTTGGTTAGATCTTAAGGTAACATTATATTTATAGTAGAGTCTTATTCGTTACTATACCAAGAGAGGTCCTTGGGTCATGTTCATGGCAAACAATTATAAATAGACACAACGCTGAAGTAAGAGACAGGAAGAGGGATAAAATGCATTAAGTTTCTCTTCTGTCATTCTTTATGTTTGACATGAGAACGTATATTTATATGTACTAACAAGTAAGCAGCGTTATGCCATAGAAATCAATAAGCGCTTTGTGTTTGCTCAACACTTCTGGGATATATGTAAAAATTTTGATGCTATGCGGGAGGTTAGTTTTGTAGTAGGGCTAAAATCACTTAAAGAGTACCTCGAAATCAATGTCTTCAACCCCAAACTCTGCTCCTGCAACTGCCATTGCCATATAGATCGGACTGCAGTTTACACAGAAAGCAAAAAAAATTAAATAGGTTAGAAACAAGATGGTGTAGATCAGAACAGAAAGTTGGAAAAAGCTTACTCAATCTCATGCCATCCTTTTTGATAAACTGTTGTTGCTGTAGATTATAGTCTGATAGAATATAAAGTACATACTAGAGTATATGCGCAAGAAATTTCTACTTCGATATATTAAAAGATTCAGAAGCAGAAGTGAGAAGATGTTCATACTGCAGTTGATACTACCTGCATCCTGTTGATCCCAGTTCGCACTATCAAACTCGAAAACTTTGAAGTCACCGTCATGAAATAGAATCGCCATTAACCTGCAAATTTTGAAATGATATACGAATATGGTATATGTGCATAGCAAAATAGCAATCAGTGAGAGACTTTGTATACGAACAAAAGGTCAGTCCTCTCCTTCCAACGATAACTATACATAAAAGTCATTTCTCAAAATACCACTGCCGCGTTAATTTTTCCCAAACCAGTCCTCGCTGGATCATATAGCCTGATCAGTAACAGGTGATATAGCAAGTGAATTGTCATTCTGCAGAAGCGAGAGCGCCACACAAAATACGAGAGGATTGAATTCGATTTAACCCTTCTTGACTGCTTGATGTATCAACTGTTGAAGAGCTGGTCAAAGAAAAGGCTTACAGCTCTACATATGAAAGCACTAACCTTAGCATGGAATGTAGATGTGATTGTGCTGGGAAGGAAACACCGAAAGTTGACCTTCTTTAAGCCTTCTTGCAAGAAAAATGAGCCTGGACGAAATATGATGTGAATATCAATTGATATATAAACATATAAAACCAGTGTAGCCAATTAGCATAGCAAACAATACCAAACAACGATCTCACCGAAGGAAACGTTAGACTGGTGGCATTATTATTCAGAAGTATCTTGATCAGTCTTAGACCTGAAATTGAATCCAACCATGGTGACGTTTATCTATAGAAAGTGAGAACGTTATGGACTTGTGTCTCTATGCACACATAGAACATAAGCATATGTGTGTGTGTGAACATACCTCTTCTGTGTGAGTATGTTTGTATCCGTTCCCTCGGAGAGATTTGTCACGAGTTAACTCGCCTTCATAAACTGGTGAATTGAATGTAACATCTTGAAACGCAGATGAGCAGATTTACTGAGGGAGTAACTTCAGTTCGAACATATATCAGCTTGCTCTTTAATAGCCGATATCATAAAGACAGACTAAAGCATTTTACCTGGTTATCTAAAAAGTGTACAGCTTCAGACTTGAGTTGACACTCAAAACTGCCGTTGTCTTCTCAAAAGTCCACTGCTTACATCAGTCATGTTGCTGCTATTCTCAGTTTGTCTCAACACCACAAACCGTCCATCTGCCAACTCCAGTTGAAGACAAATGCCCATTTTCAGAGATCGCACTCTTTGTCATTCGCATGAACGTATGACTCTTCCCCTAGATTGATCTTGAATTCCCAGCATCTTCTAGTTCCTTAGAAGGAAAAACTGATCATCATCCTCGGCGACTCATTCTCCAGTAACATCGTGGAACATTGCAATAGCAGCAGATTCGGAGTAAAGAAAAAACTTCGATTATCTACATGTTTCTCAGAACTAAACTTCAAGCCAGTTCACTTGCAGAGAGACCAATGAGTTTTTACCTGGATTGCAAAAGTTACAGCTTCAGACTTGAGCTGAAATGTTCTCAGACCTGCTGTCAATTTTGGTAGACTCTAGATCAGTTTTGTCACCAAGATTCATGTCAGAGATGTCCCATGCAAGAAGCAGTAGTATTGCTGCTATTACTGCGTATATTTTTACTTGATACTGTGCGAACATGTGTGTCGATCTTGATCCAACAGCAAAATCTGTGTCATCTCCTGATCCTTAGAAGAAAACCATGCATCATCACACTCTGACGTTGCGCAAGATTATTACCACGTACCGATGGGTGCTAGCAGTGTCCATAGTAATCTCTACCAATGAGTCATCCTCAGACATCAAATATACATCTCCGAGTATCCAGACACCGACTTTCCTCCACTGCTGAGGTCTCTACGAGTATCCCTTCAGATATCGCAAGGCTGCAGCAACGCTATTTCATTCTCAATATCATGCTCTGTCTTGAGCAACGCTGTGAAGGAGTCCCTAGAGCTGCACTAAATCAACGAGCTTCTCCACAACCTGGACCTTTACAGATCTGTGTCTGGGGCCAAGGTAACAAGGGCAGTCATCAAATCATATAAGATTCTGCAATCCAATTGCAGTAGCGGTGTTCATAGTCCTGAGAGTAGAATCGAGTCAATATGAAGTCTACAATGTACACACCGATGGAAAGCATCAAAATACAATGCACCTGAGATCCAAAATCCATCCGTGATATAAAGAATCTGAGTAATTCAAATATAGCTCAACTCAGTGTACGCTCAAGTCATGCAATACTGCAATCAAAACAAAAAAATTGTAGGGCTAATTCTTCATAGTGTGAATCATTCTCTACAAGAGATTTGATTTCAAAACCTCGCTGAATTTGATAGTTGACATGAATGCATCAGTAAGCGTGGATGGGAGGAGGTTAATGCATCAATTATTCTGCATGTAGCTTCTCTCTCGAAACCCTCTTTACTCATCATCGAGCTGCCATCATCATCATCAAACATAAGATTAATGACTAAACCTGAGAATAAGAAGAAGAGAGGAGATCGTGTGTTTTACATCAAAGAGTAGATTGGCCACAAGGTTTAGCAATCTATCTTGAGTTACTTGAAAAGGAGATGCTGAGATTACAGATCCATGCGATTCCTCAGAATCAGAAACGTTACCTGTTGCATACAAACACGAGATCAAGAGACGATGACAAGAAAGCGAAGGGATCACGGACAGTACAGATGGCGATGAGAGGAGAAGTCCGTTCTCCTTCTGGAGAATGATTAGCTTCTTTTCATTCCAGATACTTTATCTCCTTCGTCTTGTAGCTGACGTCTTCTTCGTTTTGGCGGGAAAATCACAAGGCGGAGAGAAGAGGATGCGATGTTTCCATTGACGGTTCACGAAGGTCACTGCTGCTTGTTCGTTGATGAATCGTCGTCTCTTACGTGAATCGGAGAAGAAACTATCAGTGATGATCCCAGAGGAAGCAAGAAGAGAGGGTTTATGAGCACGAGGAGGTAATGATTTTTGAAATTGGTTTGGTCACTAAACCAAACGCAAATTAATACTAACCGCTTACTAATAAATTGAATTTCATTACCAAGTTTTGCGGTTTGAGTTGGATTATAGTCTACTTGCATCATCAACTTGTATTGCTTCATCTTCTTATAAGTTATAAATAAATGACGAATATACAAAAGTTTTGTGTAACATCCCTAGTTCTGTGGATATGTTATAATGTCGTTAACATCTATTTATATTTTAATCACACATTTAGACATAATTCCAGAATTAAGCGTTAATAATGCAATAATATTTGACCTAATGAATCGCGATATTGTAACAACTATGATAAACTATAAAAAAATCATATAGTTTTTACAAATCAGTAAACAAGTATTATGAGTCCCAAAAAAAACATATCGTTCGTCGTAGAAAATGGAACCTACAACCAAATGAACGGGCATGGGAAAACATGTTATATATGAACGGTCCGAGGTTTATAGTTATGATTTAGCTTCAAACTATACATTCTTTCTGTAAACATGTAAATAGAAGAAGTCAATTTACTTAATTGCTTATGTTTAAATTAAATTGGATAAATTATTTATGTGAAAAAAAAAGACTTCATTAGTAAATTTACTCTATTTGTCCATTTTATTTACAAGTTTTAGTCATTTTACTTCTATACTATTAAAGTATATTTTTGAGTTTTTGAATTATTTACAATAACATGCCACTGATATTTAATTTTGATATGAATATTATTTATTTACACTAAACAACAAAATACTCCCTATAATTATGGTAACTAATATTTTTCATATTTTATGAATGATAATAATTCTAACTTTTATGAAAATTATACACTCTGTTTAATTTGAATATTATTATTTTGTGCATAGTATTATTTAACGATCAAATATGAATATACTAGGGTCAGCCCGTCCTACGGACGGTGTTATATAATAAAAGGCTTACTTTATATGTATATATATTAATTTAATTGAAACACCATTATAGATTGAAAATGATATTATAAAAAATAATAATGAAAAAAAATCAGAGACCCTATTGTTATTTTTAATAAATATTTATTAGCTTGAATTGAAATGACAATAACCTTCATTGTTCTCTATTCTTAGAGAATACAAAAAATAATTCAGGAAATGTAAAATAAATATATTCTTATAATTCCTATTTCATTTTGAATAAAAAATATATAGTTTAAATAAATTATATTATATTTCTTTTAAGAAGAGCCAAGTGATTAAAAAAAAAATTACAAAAATAATTTTTTTCATGATAATAAATTAGTATACCTCCAAGTTAAATCATTTAAAATAAGTAAATATCAATTTTAAAATATGATAAATATAGTTTAATAATATCACTAACAATAATTAATATTTTCTAATTTAACAGGAAATCATGTTTTAAAATATATTTTATTTCAGATCATAATTAGATTTGGAATGCAATAAAAGCAATATTAATCTTCAGAAAAACTTGTAAAACAATTGATTTACATATAAAAGAAACATGCTAAAAAATTCAAAACGCAAAAATTGTAACATTAACTCCTCCTCTTTACTCTTACTTCTTATCTCACTACTTTCCTTACACATGGTCAGCTAACAATCTCACTCTTTGACTCTTGGACACTCTTCATCAAGTTTTCCACCACACCCTTTATATTGGGCTGATCTTTATCGTTCTTGTGAAACAAAGATCATCCAAGCCCAGCCAAATTCCATCTCTTGCATTTGTGTAGTTATTGCGGAGCCATCAATCGATCATGCTGAAACGATGACTATTAGAGGATACTCTTTTATTTTGGTTGTAGAAGTTCCAGGACAAGGCTGTGTAAACCTTTCTGGAGAAAAAGAAAAAAGATGAAACATATTATAATACTAATGCAAATCCTTAAAACAAATGTAGCCTATGAAGATTATGATGAACCTTTGCAAGAGGATTTGGTGGAATCAGGAACAAAACATGCGTGAAAGGAGTAAAGTTTCTAGCTTTCAGAAGCTTAACCATATAAGAAAGAAACAAAGATGTTCAAAGATCAAATTTCTACCAAATCTGAAATGGGTTGAATCCCCAAACAGATCGGTACAGCAAAAAAATAGCAATTACTACAAATAATCACTATTATACCTTTGGAGAAAGAAGCATAACTTGAATCATGATTGTGTGGTCATGGGATTGCTTCCCTATGGTGACAGACCTCGTTGCAGCCTTTCCCTTTCCATTAACGGAGCTCTGAGAAATCGAATGGGTCGTCCGATTATGTGACTAAAACAGAATCCAAAGGAAAAATATATTCCACAAA
The DNA here is from genome assembly GCA_905132765.1 of Moricandia arvensis. NCBI lineage: Eukaryota > Viridiplantae > Streptophyta > Magnoliopsida > Brassicales > Brassicaceae > Moricandia > Moricandia arvensis. The sequence goes on from CAJHQP010010251.1 coordinate 6,964, forward strand.
TACAGAAGCAATACCTTCATATTTTTTTGATATCATTATTGGACTTCAGAGGGTCATCGAAGAGGCTTTAATTTGGCGATTGAGATGATGTTCATGGGCTCTCTTTATAGGTGGATTTACCTCCTAGAAGAAGGATAATAAGCATTGAATGTTGTAATTCAATGGAGTTAAGAAGGTTATTAAAGGCTATGAATCAATGAATCCTTCTTGCGTTACACCGCCGAATGGAGAAGGTGAGTTTAGGGTGACTGGTTTTGTTGGGCCATACAAATAATAAGGTTATAATTGAACTAAAACAACCCCTTATTGATGACATTTTGTTTTAAAATTATTTTTGTGACAAAAACTTTTTTAAAACTATCATTGGTTATTTCTCTAAATATTATATTTGTATATTAATTGTCATACAACCCTATACTTTTATTTCAGCTTATACTTGGTTGATCAAATATGATGTGTCTTCATTCATTCTGGTTTGATTAGAATCAAGAAGAAATTGTCAAATCTCCAAACAGGGTAAACTGGAATCATTTCGGTTAAAAGTGGGATAATTTCTTCATCATAACTACTATGATCTTGATTCAAACTCAGGGTGATTCTAAACTGATTTATGAGTCCAAAACAAGCTAGTAAAAACCTTAATAACCTCAAGTATTGATTTTACTTGATTTAATAATGGTTTTGGCTTAGAATTGTTTATACACTATTAAGAAATTTTCATTCTGGTTTTATCAAATAATTATGTGAAAATTGTTCAAGATAAAAATGATTATAAACCTATTTTTGCACAAACAACATTTTGATTGTGGTTACAATCATCTTTAATGATTGTAATCAAATAAAAAGTCGGTTAGGTGAAAAAATAGTGTAGAGACTGCCAAAGAGTCATTTTCAATCAACCTTTTAGTTTTTCCTTTATTGGCTATCAAGTTCTATATACACGATATATCAAATTCTACCACGCAAAATTTTCAATCAAATAGATATCACAAAGCCAGAGGTGAAAATGTTTGTGGGTGTTGATTGATCCATCAGACTGAAATGAAATGAATTAAAAAAAAGAAAAAAAAAACTGAACAGAAAAGGAAAGAAGTACGTGGAACACAAGAAACGTAGATATCAGATGGGAACTTGCATGGATTTGATACTATCAATTAAACAAAAGATTAGGCTCCAACCTAAGCATTTGTTTTCGTTTTCAAATATTCAAATGGGGACAATTCATTAATGTTGCAAGTACGTACTTCGGTTCACACCCCTTTATACTTCGTCCGTAATCCCTAATTTTTTATTTAAAAATATTAGTTTCTTTTTGTTATTAATAACCTTCTTAACTCCATTGAATTACAACATTCAATGCTTATTATCCTTCTTCTAGGAGGTAAATCCACCTATAAAGAGAGCCCATGAACATCATCTCAATCGCCAAATTAAAGCCTCTTCGATGACCCTCTGAAGTCCAATAATGATATCAAAAAATATGAAGGTATTGCTTCTGTATTTGTGGAATATATTTTTCCTTTGGATTCTGTTTCAGTCACATCAAATCGAAGAGAGATGTGGTTAGATTCACCATAATCGGACGACCCATTCGACAATCATGATTCAAGTTATGCTTCTTTCTCCAAGGTATAATAGTGATTATTTGTAGTAATTGCTATTTTTTGCTATTTAATATAGATAATTATATATAAAACATTTTGATTGATACTATTAGTATATTATGGGTTTTAGATACAATTATTCTTAATATCGTTCTTCGTATATCTAAGAAGATATTTAAGATTATACTGTCGAAGATAAATAATTCTTCAGATATCTATTTATTCGATATTTGATAGATATCTGAAGAATTATTTATCTTCGACAGTATAATCTTAAATGTTGTTATTTTAATTTATGATTTTAATCTCTTTTTGTAACAAAATGACTTCGGATTCTTGAATGTTGTAATTCATAGGTTATTAATAACAAAAAGAAACTAATATTTTTATATCAATAAGTTTTGTTTTTTTTTCTATTATCATTGTTTCATTTTCTTCAATGACATAATAAAGATTATAAATTCAATCAATTTTATCAAAATTGTAAAAAAAAAAAAGAAATTACGCGGCTCAAAATCTGTTATACATTAAGTAACATATTAATTTTAGTCACTTTTTATCACACTTAGTTTTAGTCACTATTATAAACTCTTTAGAACTGTAATAACCCAATGAATTTAATTATTTTCTTGAAATTTAGTTCATCATATTAACTAGCGCATATAAAATTTTATCTTTTTAAAACACTTAACTTTCCGTATAGGAGAATATATTTTTAAAATTAATAGAGATTAAATAATTTTAGATCCACATTTTAAAATCAAGATACACATTAAAACCCTTCTTATACAAAGTAAATTTAAAAGTTAATAAACATGTCCATAGCATTTACTAAACCTTTTTTATAAACTAGTATTTACTATAACATTTAGCATTTTCCACATACTATATATCCTTCGACAACCTACAACTCTTGGGGGTAATTGGATGTACTGTCTCCTCTTGATAATTGTATAAATATAGAAAATGTTATTACATTTAAATCAAACTCTCTCTTATCAAGTGTTATTACATTAAATCAAACTCTCTCTTATCAAGCCTTCCTTCTCCTCTTTAGTCTTTTCTCGTGATCAGCTAAAATCCTTTATAGTAGAAGAGATACCAAGACTAGTATGCTACGTGTTCTGCTGTTTTCTCTTACCTTTCCTCATTATCGTTTTGTTTCCACAACATAAACCATCTCAAAGTTGAAGTTATCCGAGATCAAACTAGTTGCTATGGATTTCACAACCGAACTTAATAATGATATCATCTCTCAAGAAACTCACTCTCTTACTATAAGCAGTGCTAGATGGGATATATGGATAAGAGTCCCTGGGAAACTTGTTGGATTATTATATATGTTTACAAGGATATCTCCAAGCCTCTTTCTTTTCCTTTACCAACGTTAGATATCTCGACTAGAAATGTATTATGGCCAAAGTACTAAACCAACCCTCTTAAATCATTTACAAATGTTTAAAAAATTATTTATAGAATTTTATAAATTCATTTCATCGCTAAATACTAAACCGTAAACAATAATCAGTAAACCTTAAATCTAAATGTTAAAGTATTTTTGATTAAATCTATTTTTAAAAATATATCTAGCTTGTGGTATTTCAAAATAATTTCCTTATTTTTATCCGAGGAGTACAATTAATGAACATTTTTACTAGGCATATCCCCTCAGATATACTATACTCATTAACTTCTCCATCCACAAATATTTAGCTGGTACCATCAATAATCATTTATCACAAACTTGGTTATCTATATGCTAATATTAAAGATTACATCGGTGTTGGCCTCATAAGTACCCTAAGAATCAGCATATGAAAACTAGACAAAAATACTGTTTAAGTGGAGAAGAAAGTTGCAATACGTTCATAAAAGAAAACTTGACCTTGGTAGATTGTGAAAATCAGATCATTTGGTGAAAATGAAAGCTCATTTGATTGAGCATATGCGTCTTTGTGTTACACGAGTCATAACATGTGTCACACATGATGAAGACATTATGTGGAAGCATGCGAGTAACACACTAGGTGATGTGAGTTACCACAAGATGGATTTCTGGAATGAATCTATAATTGAAGACAGAGTTCCAAGAATCTAGGAGGATCTTCCGGGCAACAAACTAGAAGATTTTGGATAGATTCATGCTAATCATGGGATATACGAAGATGAGTATATATAGGGGATTAGGTGGTTTAATTTCGTAAGCTTTTTGGGTAAGTGCGTTCAGAACTGCGATTATTGTAAGGGCAATTGGTGGAACATCTCTGTCTCTGTGCTTTGGGTAGATTAAGAATTGGTCTGTCTCAAGTCTCGTGTGACGTTGAGTAAATCAGATTAAACAAATCTAGACAGATTGTTTAAGAGATTCTTAATTGACAAGTTGTTTTTTCTTGGTATTGCCTTTGTTCTTTCTGAAGTGGTTATCCGTTAGAAATTGCTACTTATATATCTGTTTTGTTTTCGTTTGTGGACAAAGGGTATTATCATTATAATTATTTTAAAAGTTGAGTATCACTATCATGTAAGGTTTCTTGTTGTTTAATGTAAAACTAAAGAGATCGGTCCAATGTCTCATCATTTTTTATTGTCTTTAGTTGAATCACAAGCATATGTTATAGACCTGAGATTTAATATCCGCTATTTGTGATCCGATTGGGAATTCGCTCCGATCCGAGATTTGATCTGACCCGCTTTGAAAAAACGGATATCGGGTGGGGGGAGGGGGTACGGATCCGGATAGTGATATTACGGATCCAAATACGGATAGTAAAATTTTAGCTCCGGATATTCGGATCCAAATTCGGGCCTACTATTTATTTTTAAAATATTTAAAATAAAATTACATTTATTAATATATATGATAAACAATAAAATAAATTTATTTTTATCAATTTTGAATGTTTTTCAAAAAATTAAAAAAATAAATTTAAATAAAATAAATAAATAAATAGTAAATCAGTTAGTTTTTAATTTAATTTTAAAATTTTAATTTTAATTTTTTAAAACAAATCCGAATATCCGCGGGTATCCAGATTTTAGTCCATATATCCGGGAAACCCGGATTCGGATCCGAATAGTAATTTTTACGGATCCAGATATTTTCAAATACTCCCGTCCCACCCTACTATGTTACTAAACATGACTGTTTTCTTGTTTTTAATTAAGGGAAGGCATTTCGATAAGCTTTACTGGCGAGTAAAAGGGACAAGAAAAAACATACACACACATTAATTGTTCATCGTGAAAGGGATGTGGTCCTCCTAGCGTGCGACACCTGTACCGAGATGTGAAAAGATGAATAACCTACAAATACTATTAATTTAATATATTATTAGTATATTATAAGCTATCCAAAGATAATCACTTGGTTATCCAAATTCGTTACAATAATTAAAAGATTTAAAACGCGGGGAAAAAGGAATAAAGTAAAAAAGCAGGAACAAAATGAGTCAATGAAGCGCACAAACAAAGAGGTGGAATTGCCACGTGGACATATTTACACGTGGTTCTGTATGGTTGGTCTGTCATTGACGTGTGAGTTCAGCGATATGGTCACTGTTATAATAACATGGTTTGTACGGACGCATTATTTATTGATTTATCACACACGATTGATTTTAAAGTCACGAAAAGCTGCGTTTTCACTTCGGATTCTTCATATTTAAACTAGGATAGAAATTTAAATTTAAATTTGGGTTCCGTTTGGTTTATTTAATCTTAAGGAAATTAATTTAAAGGAAGGTTTTAAAATAGATCTAATTTTTTTTTCACAAAAATAATTTTTAAAGAAAAATGACTAAAATAGATTTTATTAAAGCGTGTAATTATACATTTATATTATTTGAGTTAATTGATCAATATTTAGTGTTTAGATTTATGGGGAGATTTGGAGGTGAAGATTAAATAAAAAATATTAAAATTTTTAAAATTAAAAAATCTATTTTAGTTTTTTTTTCTTAAAATCTATTTTTGTGACAAATTTTTTAAAACTTCTTAATTTATTTTGGTTTGTGTTCTGTTCATATTTAATTCAGTTTGGTTTGTATTTGGTTTGGTTTAACTTAGTTTTTTTTTCAGCTTTCATTCGAGTTGATATTTTGATTTTGTTTCAACATAGACTAAAGAACACATATAAGAAAATGAATGTAAAAGCTTTATCTAAATTTTCAGTTTAATGCTTTTTTTTTCTTTTCATGTGAGTCTCAACAGAAATATTAGAACATTTACAAATTCATTTTTTATTTTAAAATAAAATTTAGATTAAAATCTTCTTTAATCACATTTTGTTTTAATTTATAACAAATAGAAACTGTGATTATTTCAAAAACTGAGTGGTTAATTTAATATTTATTTTGTTTTAAAATATAGTAAAGCGAGAATGAAAACTCAATTCTATAACGAAGTCACTTTATTTTGAAAAAAAAAAGAATAAGACATTAAAATGCTTTATACAATTTTTTTTTGTAAATGTGTATGTAGAGTCTACTTGGTAAATTCATGAAATGCATATTACAATCGCGAAAAGTAATTAACAGTTATAAAGAATGAAATATATAACTTTGATGTTCAAAACCGAAACACAAGAAAAAAAACCATAACACAGAGGTTGTAGAATAATTTTTCATTGAAAACACATGGCACAAAGTAAAAACAAGAACAAATATCTTTTTTATTAGATTTTTTTATACGATTTTTATAAGCTTGGTTGATCTAAATTATACGACGATGTCTATAAGCTTGGTTGATCAACACATCATAATGTTTTTTTTATTCTTCCGAAATGTGTTACACATTTTTTTTTTGATAAACCTGGGGGTATCTCAGGCCCATAGAGAGGCCCAGACTAATCTCCAAAAGGAGGTGCAGCCCACATTTTTTCATGTGTAACATAGCATCACGGACCAAACTTCATTTTTCAGCAACTTATCAAACTCCAATTTTTGAGCTTAATTATGTAATAATAAGAAACCAGATGAAATGTACTAATGATTTACAGGTCGAAGTTCGTCAAAGTTATGTTTCTATTTAATATTCTTTTTTGATGAAAATAATACTTTGCGCTGTGTTTTTAGTATTAACATAGATTAATTCCGGAGCGAGAAAGAAACTAGGAGGATCCATGCCCAGACTCTTCTTAACTAAAAAAGTACACTAATATTTTTTGGTAGTAACGACTATGTTTCACATTTTTTGATAATAATATTGTTACTCTTTGTCAGAACTATTATCTTAAACTTTTACCCATTACGTAGTTCTCAGTTTTTTTTTTGTCAATTTAATTCTCAGATTCTTTCGAACTATTTTTTCTTGTCGTTTCATTTTTAGACGGAGATGAGATCGGAAGGTCAGGTGCGTGCGTGATTGTTAAACTATTGAGCACATCTTGTCCCAGAGGAGCTGGCAACCAGCAGAGATGGTTGTCCACAGATGGACTGATGAAACATGTACACCGTTGCTGAAATTACCTGTACTCAAGTTCAAGCGATAATAAAAACACTTTCAACAAAGGATTCTAGCTCCGAAATTTTCAAAATACATATATATATATATGTATATATTATTATTAAAAAGATATATATATATATATTATTAATATTCAATTATAAAGTTGCTCTAGGTATATATGCATCTAGGCCAACAATATCATTTACTTATCCCATTAATAAACCTGCTGATAATAGGCAATATAATTTTATATGTTACGTACGATTTGTATAATTATAATTTAATCACCCACTTATACACAATTTAAAATTCAGAACAAAAGAAATCATATCATAAAATTAACATTGACGATCACATTGGAACTTATTCTTCCCTTCCATTTACTTTATTATAACATATTTTGGTCTTTGATTTTGGATTTAAAGTTATTACCAAAAGAAGAAAGCGTTTACGTAATGCTATTTCTAAATATTTTAACTACAACTAGAACTTTCACCCGCGTCCCTGCGCGGATGTTTGATTTAACTTGTGTTCAACGTAAACTTATAAATCATCGGTTTTATAAAAAATCCCATGTACATGTTTTATGTTTTGTAATTTACATATAGAATAGAATATATTATATTATAATATAGATGTTGATAATATTCTTTTATTATATTAAAAATGTATAACTTGATGTAATTTTGATTTTATTGTTTTATTGTATTATTCATATATTAACTTTTGTTTTTTTATTAATTATTTTGAAATGAAACAACATACTAAAATTATTTAATGGTCAATATATAAATATCAATTTGGTTAGATAAGCTTTAGAATTGAAATTATTTAATTTAAATTTATTTTAAATACAGTGGTAGAATCTGTAAATAAAAAAAAACAAAAAAGAAGTACTTAATTTATTGTAATAAAAAGGATAAGTTTATAAAATAAAAGAAAGTTTTTGTTTATACTGCTATCCATGTATTCAAACAATTTTCATTTATATTGTTATCTATGTTTCCAAACAGTAACAAAAAGTACTTTAGTTTTAATAATATAGATGTACTAGTGGGCCAGGTGTATGGACTAGGTTTATAGACCACTGGTAGGCATAAGATAAATGGCAAATTTACTAAAAAAGATAATAATAATAAAAAATAATAAGGCTATTATCAGCACAATATCAGTTTGAATCTCTCTCTCCTCATACATCATAAATCTAGGGTTTCTTAAGAAGTTCCCAGCAATCTGTATCACACCCTCTTCCCAAAATCTCTTTTTTTTTCCTTCTTTTTCCACAAACACATAGAGATATATAATACACAAATAGAGACACAATCCAAGAGCATACACATACAAAAGAGTGTAAATCTCGAAATCTATCTTCAGTTTTTCCTATTCATAAACAAATACTGTAATTTTTTCTTTTTCTTCTAAAAATCAAATAAAAGAGTTTCTTATCCTCCAATTCTACTTATTGTTTGCTGCTGATGATGTTCTTGAGAAATTATATTAGTCTATTTCTAATCATCTAGTCAGTTTTAATCTCTTGATACTATTACTTTTATTTAGCTAAATAAATCTTTTTCTTTATTTGATTAGAACAGAAGATTTGGATTTTAGACTTTGATAAGAAAGTAAAGATGGTGAGAGGAAAGACTGAGATCAAGAGGATAGAGAACGCAACGAGCAGGCAAGTGACCTTTTCCAAGAGAAGAAATGGTCTTCTTAAGAAAGCTTTCGAGTTATCTGTTCTTTGTGATGCTGAAGTTGGTTTGATCATCTTCTCTACAAGCTCCAAACTCTATGAGTTCTCTAGCTCTAGGTACTTATTCCTCTCTCTTTTTTATCGATCTACTTGTGCTAAAATATTCATTTCTACTGATCCGCGTTCATTAGGGATAATCTGGTCCAATTTTCACGGTAACTTCTAGATTCCATGGATTATATTTGGTTATGTGATTATCAAAGTTGTGGTAGAGAGTGATTCTGTTATTAGAAAAAAAAGTAGATCGGATAAAGAAAACGGAGTACTTTTATATACACTATAGATTGTAGTAATCAGATTTTACATACATGGCCCTGCAACCTATGTATGTATATATGTGTACTTGTTGTGAGCCACCACTTCTTTCTGTAGATGAGTTGATCTTTCCTTCTCTCCCTCTCTATATGAGATCTTTTTTGATGATCTGATACTTCATTTTTATCCATTTATAACAAAGAAAAGTCAAAAACTAGTTATCTACATCTAATTTATTATGTGAAGATGTATATATATGACTGTTGACTTTTGAGCATAGATAATGTCCTTTTATTACTCAAATAAGGCATATCTGTGTTATCAGAATGCTAATGAATTAGGCAAGATAGCCATGCTTGGAAGTAACGTTGAGTTTCCATATTTAGACATGTGTACTATGTATGTGTCTCTCTACATATGCATTCATACAAGTGTGTTTTTGACTGTGAGTATAATTTAATTATTATTTTCTATATATATATGTGAACAAACGTTTGAAATTATCGATGAATTACTCATTTTGTGTGAACAGACATGTCTAAGCATGGTGAGCACATGATATAAAACATTTGTACTCGGTATATATTTAAGTTTACATATTCTTTTGTGTATTTGTGTATATGTGCATTATGTATGTATGTATGTATGTATGTATGTATGTGTGTATGTATGTATGTATGTATGTATGTATGTATGTATGTGTAAATATGTAACAATGTGCAACATTGAAGCATTTTGCTTCACTTTTCACCCACACACGTTTACTTAAGCGATGGCAGTGAAGGAGTCAGCTCAAGTGTGTAGATGATCAGACTTACATTCATTCTTTCTATGTTTTTCTCTTATTGTTATTTACTTAGTTATTATTATTCTGATTAAACATTTATTTAGTTACAATAAACGATTAGGCACTTCAACAATCTACGTGTATTTAAGTGTCTTTGAGCAAAGCCAAGAGAGGTTAATCACAATTAACTAGGCATTCTTAAGCACATAATCTTAGTTGTTAGTGTTTGATGATTTTAAAGGGTAGCGGTTATTAATTTCAATACTTATTTGAGCATGTCCATGTGCATCTATATTTACATCTACTTGTCCTTGTATGTATGTGTTTCTATGTATGATGTTGGATCATAAATCTTAACTAGAATGTTGTTATGGTTTTTACTAGTATATTATTCATTTTGAAGTAAAGATGAACAAATCTTCTCTTTTTAATATTTATCCAAATAAGAAAATTCCGGCTTATCTTACCGAAAAATGAGATTGAATATTCTAACTTTTGGGAACAATGCAAAGTATTTTTACATGATTCTCTTTGTTTTTTCTTTCACATTCTGTGTAGGATAATTAGGTTGGAATATATTTTGGTGAGAAATTAATGAGTGACAACATTAACAGTTAACGAATGTATCATACACGGAAAATAATTATTTTCTTTACGATGATATTATTATTAAAGTGATATTTTAATTAAATGTTTATCTTTTGTACTTAGTTCACACGAATCTGGTGATTTTCTCCCTTTTTCTGTTCTATGGACATCCTAATTATCTAATAATGTATTTTTATAGAGAATTACTTCTTTATAGAGAACTTTTGTCTTAAAGTTCTATATTATTACTTAGCCTGTTTAGATATCTTTTTTTACTAGATATCAATATATTCGTTTGTGAGGATATAAAATGAATCTTTTAAAGATAAAAAAACATTGGGAAAATTCAACTTATTACACTCTTATAGTAATAAGTCACATCATTGCCGCTTGATAACTACACCCATTAACATACAACTAGTTATCTCTTAATATATAACCAATAATGTCATGATGGTTTAATTCCAAATGAAGTGTGATCAACCATATATAAACTCCCACAAACATTTTACTTATTTTCATTCACATTTTTAGTTTTTGAACTCTTATAGAATAGTGTATAGTATTGAAATTTTGCTTTCTGGTTATTCATTATATATTAATACTGGAGCATTACAACATGTTTTAGTAGGCCACGCATCATCACTACGATAAGTTTTAGAATCCGTAAAAAAATAGGGTAGTCTAAACATATATTATAATTTTTATAAACTAACTCTCAAACTAATTAGTAGTGTATAAAATAACATTCTTCATTCTTTCTTTAAATAAAAGCTACGGAATTACCTAATATGATTAACACATATATGAAATTAATGATTTTTAATAATAAAGATTTGATAAAAAAATTTGTATCCGAAATTATTTTTTTTTAATTTTATATTCTAAAATAACTAAAATTCATGTTAAACATATAATAAAAAAATTAGATTTTCTTATATGCTATATTTTAAGTTTTTTAATTATTACAAAATTATTAAAACTGTTAAAAACTCACATTGAAATTTTTGTGATTAATAGTTTAACTTTTGTTATAATAAGATATAAATGATTATAAAATCATATAAATATAAAGTCTAATTTAATATTTTCAGATTAAATATATATATATATATACATATATCTAATATATGTATATTTTCTTTTTATTATCATTTAAATAAAAAATATATATTTTATATAAATACACAAACATATTATTTCAAAATTTTCATTGAGCATGAAGCCTCAATTAATAAATATTCTTATTAATAAAAATAATATTTTGTTACATCATTTATAAACATGTTAATAAAATCATATGATTACGAAGCCTCAATTAATAAATATTTATATTAAAAAATATTATATATCTATATCAATATCATTTAATTTTAATATATACCATATAAATAAATAAATGATTTTTTTTTTTATTTTTTACCAACAAAAACTATTGTCAATAAAAAGAGAGATTGTTTTTATTTAATGTGCTTACTCGAGTTTAAATATTACAGTAACATTTACTCACTTTCAATTAAATATATTTATTATTGCCAAATACGTAATGAATAAAATAAATAATAATATGCATAAATAATTTATTATTAATATTCCAACATTTGCGCACAAACCCGGAATGCAATGTTATTTAATTATATTATTTCAAAAATACAATTCTTTATAATGAAATGAGATGGTGAATTATAACATCTAGATGAATATCATGAAATACAATGTAAATTAAATAGGTTGAAAAAATATCAACAAATATGACCATATCCATTAACCTTATATTTACGGTCAATGATTATACATTTGGAAAACTTATGACATGATGAATGATTAAAGTTATTTTCAACTATTATTATTTATATAAATTTTACCTTGACGCATCACC
>CAJHQP010010252.1:0-19273 GCA_905132765.1 Moricandia arvensis
ACACTATCGAATGAGTTTCGAAAAAATTATGCATTGTGGTAGTATATATAGTTACATATCTATTAATAATAGGGAAAATGTCTTTAAATAAAAACTTTCAAATTGGTTGGAAAAACTTGAACTTTCTCGTGGCCATTTAAAGTCTCAACTTATTTTGTCTAGCCGTTTTACCTCAACATTATTTTTGACTAAGCTATTTTAAGACGTCGTTTAAAATGTTAACATTGAGGTTAACGGAGTTAATTTTTGTTTCATTTATTTGTTAAATTTATACGACGTCGTTTTGAATTTTCTAAAAATTAGTTTCACAAGGGATTCGAACCCGTGACAAGCTATATTTGTGTGCAACGTTAAACCACTAAACCACTTCAATTGTTAACATTATTTTAAACTAGACTTATTATATTAACCTTTAAATCATCTTCTCTCAGCTAAACCAGTTTTGACGAGGGGCGTAAATACACTATTGGACAGCCAACAAGACAGGGTGTCTCGGGGCAAGGAAGCATGGGCAGACCCATTTAGGATTTCTTCGTGGAAAATGAAATCCGGTTGGAAGTTGTTACTTGGATGGGAAAGATGATTTTTTGAAGAAGTAAACCATAGGAGGTGATGAAAAGTTGGATTAAGATCTCAAGTAGGAAACTGAAGCGGCTTGACTACTGACAATGGTCATCGTTTCTTCTTGATTTGTGGGTTTTGGAATTGTATGGAGTTTAATAATTATAAGTACTAGTTCAAATTTTAGTAAACGAAGTTGTAAGTGGTCTAGTGGTTTAATGTTGAACTAGTGTAGCTTTTAGTCATGGGTTCGATTCCCTTGTTGGAACAAATTTTTTAGAAAAATTTTAAAACGACATCTATAAATTTAACAGAGATAAGAACGTAGGTAACCGGTTAACTCAATCTGTTAACCATTTTAACGACTCTTTAAAATAGCTTAGTCAAAATGTGTTAGGATTTAAATGACTAGTCAAGATAAGTTGAGGCTTTAAATGGTTCACGAGAAAGTTCATGTTTTTTTTCAACCAAATTTGAAAGTTGGTGATTTAAATGAATTTTTAATAATAGCAATTCCCAATTAATATATTTTTTTGTTATATAAATGCAAAATTAATAAAATTGTTAATGAAATGGCATGTTTTTCAATATATATATATATATATATATATATTTTTTTTTTTCAACATGCAACAGTTAAAAGTTGTGAAAATATGTATAAATGTGTCTTACATGATGCATGTTTCAATATAATAATTATATCATAAGAATATGTTTTATATCCTAAAAATCTCTTGTGTCTTTCACGTTTTATCACATTAACGAAGATCAAATCAAAACGATAACAAGATCAACATAGAATTACAACATAGCAATAAAGTAATTAGTGTTTATATGATAAACAAGTAAGTTCAGACCCTAATTATTAAAATTATAATAAATGCGATGAAGAGAGAATAAAGAACTAACCAAAAAAAACTCAACGACGCGCTTCAGGTTTCTCTATTTTCTTTTCATCATGTCAAAGTGACAAAAACATGGTCTATATATGGCAATTATGTCCTCACGCGCTACACGCGCGTTTGGTGCGAGTGAATGTTCAATAACTAGTGTGGATTCGCTCACGTTTCTCCTCTCTCTAAGGATAATGCATCACCTCATCTGACATTTTGATGAGAATAGACAGCACTTATGAGTCTAAGGTCATTATTATCCTAACTTCTTAATTTTTTTATTATTTTTTTGTTTTTTGTTTTTTACACTTTTTCGTTAAGTGCCGACTCTTACAACTCTTATTTTAGATTCGGTTATTAATTTTTCTTAATTAAAAACTAAAAAAAATAAAAATCGACTCTTAACCGAAACTAAGAATCCCAATTAAGAAATTGGGGTTAATGTGGTCTAACAAAGCTAATTAGGGTATCTTTAATGTATGTCTCTTAACATGAAAATTCTTATTTTTAAGAGATGTTTCTTAATTTTAACTAAGAAAATTTAAGAAATGTCTCTTAATAGAGACATCTCTTATCCGAAAAAAATGAAAAAAAAGGTAAAAAAAGTTAAGAACTTAATCATAAGAGACTCATATTAAAGATGGCGTTAGTTCTTCACCTCTCCATTTTTTGTTCTGTTCAAAAGTATCATGATTGATATCATAAGTCTCTTAAGTTAGTAGCTAATCTGGTTGTTGTTGTTTGAAACATGATGTGTTTTTGTATTCATATCCTTAAGTTCGTATGGGTTTTTTCTTCACTCCCTTGCATGGCGCAGGTCTTAGTGGGTTATATGTGTGCAGAAATGATATAAGAATATTAAAAAACAATATATTTTGATTAAATAGACTTTTTATATATTTTTTTTATTTCAGGAGAGTTTTGGGTCTTGGGCTTTAATCTTTCTTATGCCTGGAGTCAGCCGTTACTAATACTATTTCTGACGTAATCACTCCTCCACGGTGATTTGAACTTTTTATGTTGTTCAGAAATGGTCATAGTCTTACATATCACCCATACCATGATTGACGTTTACATTTTATCGATGATGTCTCGTCTCGCACCTTCTAGTCACGACTATTTACACTCTTTCGGTTATGATATGTTACACACCTTTCGGTTACGATCCGTTCACACCTTTTTACTCTTTGTTGGTGACACCACATAAATATTTTATAATTTTTTAATTAGTGTTAATATAAAAAATTGCATCTCTTAAGTTTATATATGAAAAGTTATTTGTATTAGTATTGTGATCAAAATTTATGTTCTTTTGTTTTTACTTTACTCATATATATGGATGGTCATGTTTTTTCAATTTAGAAGTGGTTATTTTGAAATGATACTTATATCAATATTCACAACTTTCCAATTTAAATAGTCACATTATTTCAATTTAAAAGTAGATATTTTGAAATGATACATATATGAATAGTTACAATTTTCATTTAAATAATTACATCTTTTAATTTAAATAATAACTAATACACAACACTTGAAACAAATAATGAAAAGACGCATCTTAATATATAATGAATAGACACAACTTTTACCGATAAATAAAATTCTTATTAAATACACAACTTTCAACATTGTTTGTTTTTTTCATATAAATTTTTTAACAGATGCAACTTTCATGTATAAAACTTAAGAGATTCAAATTTTCGTATTAATACACTGATTTTTAGATGTAAAACAAATTGTGAATATTTATGAAATATTAATAAATAGATATTAGCAAAATAAAAACTGAAATATATAGGTTTTCATCTCAATACTAGTAATACAACCTTCATACATAAAAAAATTAGGAGATGCAACTTTACTCATATATATGAATAGTCACATATTTTCAATTTAAAAGTGGTTATTTTGAATGATATCTATATGAATAGTCATTATATTTCAATGTAAATAGTCACATATTTTTAATTTAAAAGTAGTTATTTTGAAATAATGTATATATGAACAGTCACAACTTTAATTTAAATAATTACGTCTTCTCAGTTTAAATACTAACTAATACATAACTCTTGAAACAAATAATGATAAGACACATCTTAATATATAATGAAAAGACACAATTTTTAACAAGAAATAAAATTCCTATAAAAAACATACAACTTTTCAACATTGTTTAAGTTTTTTTCATGTATAAAAATTAAGTGATGCAACTTTCACGTATAAAACTTAGAGATTCAAATTTTATAATAATACACTAATTTTTAGATATAAACAGTTAGAAATATTTATGAAATATTAATAAATAGATATGAGAAAAATAAAAATGAAAAGACATAAGTTTTCATCTCAATACTAATAAACAGAACTTTCATATAAAAAATCTAAGAGATGCAACTTTTCATATATATGAATAGTCACATTTTTTTAATTTAAAGTTGGTTATTTTAAAATGATACTTATATAAATAGTCACAAATTTTCAATTTAAATAGTCACATCCTTTCAATTTAAGAGGTAGTTATTTTGAAATGATATTTTTATGAAAAGTCACAACTTTCATTTAAATAATTACATCTTTTCAATTTAAATATTAATTAATACACAACTCTTGAAACAAATAATGAAAAGACATAATTTTAATATATAATGAAAAGACTTAACTTTTAACAATAAAATAAAATTTCAAAATTGTTTCAACATTGTTTGGGTTTGCTATTATTAATAGATATGTTTTATATCCTAAAAATCTCTTGTGTCTTTTACGTTTTACCTGTTGGATAATTTCAAAGTTGTGTAAACTTAACATATTATTAGATGTTTAATATGTTAAGAGATAAACACAATAAAAAATCTATAATATAAAAAGAAAATTTTATAATAGATTACATTTGTGTTTGTCATATCCCACATTTTAAAGGAAATTTTCTTTCACTATAAATATAAATAATGGAATGGTGTTTCATAAGATCTAAGAGAGTAGATCATAAGAAATTTAAGAGGAACATTGTGAGCTTTAGTTTGTGTAGTTTCTAAAGCAATAAGAAAAATTGTTTTTATAATTTTTTGTCTTTGGAGATCCTTCAATTGTATCAAAGCTTAAGTTGAAGTTTCAACTAGTATCAGAGCTTCAGGTTGGAGGACTCGTTCTAAGATTAAGTTGAATCTTGAATTGGTATCAGAGCAGTATTACGAAGATCTGCAAGAAGATCTGCAACTTTCATGTATAAAACTTAAGAGATTCAAATTTTCGTATTAATACACTGATTTTTAGATATAAAACAATTACGAATATTTATGAAATATTAATAAATAGATAAGCAAAATAAAAATGAAAAGACATAAGTTTTCATCTCAATACTAATAACCACAACTTTCATATAAAAAATCAAGAGATGCAACCTTTCATATATATATGAATAATCACATGTTTTTTTTTTAATTTAAAGGTGGTTATTTTAAAATGATACTTAAATGAATAGTCACAACTTTTCAATTTAAATAGTCACATATTTTCAATTTAAGAGGTAATTATTTTGAAATGATATTTATATGAATAATCACAACTTTCAATTATAGTTTGATTGATTTTTAACTTTTATTAGTTAACTTCTAAAAGAAAAGTTAACTCTAGAATTAATTAATAAAATTACCAATAACACAAGTAATATTACAAATAATGATGTATGGTAACTAAATATAAAATTAGAGAAAGAATATATATTTTTAAAAATTACTTTATTTTTATCAATTATTTATATATATAGTTAACTAAAATACTTTAACATTTTCATAGAAATAAAATTGATGGTTATATATTCTTATATAAAAAAATTAGATTTGTAGGTAATGAATTGTTTTGAACTTTTTAAGTTTTTTAAAGCCCAAAAGAAAATATTTACAAAATATCTCCATGAGAAAAACCACTGATTATATTGGTCTTGTTGAAACTATACAAAAAACACTCTCTTTTTTTTTTTGAAAACTATAGTATTTTCGGTTTTTCACATGTTAAAATAAAATATAAATTAATTCTACAACTTATTATCTGAATTAATTATAATATTTTTCTGTAAGAGAAAATTTTTAATGAATAAAGTTTATGTTGTTGAACTATTGTAAAACTCATTGATCTTTTAAAAATACATACTGAAATTTCTGATTATCCAACTATTTAAAATTAAAAGTTTACATTTTTTAATTATTATTCAAGACTTCAACAATGTAAACAGAATATATATTTTTGATATAATATAAATATTGCGGGCAAACACCTAGTATCCTTTAATTAGAATGCACTTGTAAATTAAATCGATAGAGCCCGTCCGTATTATTCTGTTTTTATGAGAGGAGAAGCATACACGACAATGATAAATGCGGATGAAGAGAGAATAAAATGAACTAACCAAAAAAAACACTCTACCGACGCGCTTCGGGTCCTCTATTTTTCTTTTCATCATGTCAAAGTGCCAAAAACTGTGGTCTATAATATGGGAATTATGTCCTCACGCGCTACACGCGCTTTTAGTGCAAGTGGGTTGTTCAATCATTCGCGTGGATTCGCTCACGTTTTGTACCTTTTTTTTTGTTTTGTTTCTCACATCCGATTGGATAAATGCATCACTTCATATGACATTTCAGTGTCACTAAGTTAACATTCTTTCATGTTACTCTTGTATTCTTCGTGACAACAATGTTCGATAAGTTACTCTCTTATGGTTTGTGATTTTTTTGAAACCAGGTTTTGATGAGATAGACAGGACTTATGAGTCTAACAAGACTAATTAGGTCTTCACCTCCTCCTTTTTTTTTTGTTCTGTTCAAAAGTGTCATGATTGATATCATAAGTCTCTAATTAGTAGCTAAGCTAGTTGCTGTTGTTTGAAACATGATGTGTTTTTGTTATTCATATCCCTTGCATGGCGCAGGGTCTTCGTGGGTTATATGTGTGCAGACTGTTACGTTTAGATATATATATTTTTTCACTGTAAACAAGAATATTCTTTTCTTCAATTACCCATAATTGTATGTTCAAAATTAATTTGAAGTTTTTGAGTAAGATGATGACTACCAGAAACTTTTTGCTAAATATATGGGTGACCAAGAGAATGTCAACACCATTCGTTGACCATCAAACAAGGTTACTTCTATTTTTACGCGCAGATAAAAAGCTGTAAATGAGATTAAGAAATGAACACACCAACTCAGTCCTCTTATATAATATAATCTCGCTTTTAACAAATGATAGTTTAATCTATATATTTCAGATTAAGGTGAGGGAAAAGTAATAATAAAACATGGCAAAGATCTCCGTTGTTGCTTCTCGTTGTCGCTCTTATCGTTTTTCAAACATGTCTCTGAGGCTCAACGTACGACAGATAAAGACGAAGAAAGAGATAAAGTAACTGAAAACGACAAAGACAAAGACCAAAACAAAGACGAAGACAAAGATAAAGAGGAAAAAAGTAGTTGAGAACGACAAAGACAAAGAGAAAGATAAAGAGAAGAGAAAGAGGAAAAGGTAGTTTGAAAATGACAAAGATGAGAAAGACAAAGACAAAGAGAAAGACGAAGATAAAAACAAAAACAAAGACCAAGAGAAAGAGAAAGAGAAAAAGGTAGTTGAAAACGACAAAGATAAAGGGAAAGACGAAGACAAAAACAAAAACAAAAACAAAAACAAAAACAAAAACAAAGACGAAGAGAAAGATAAAGAGAAAGACGAAGACAAAAACAAAAACAAAGACGAAGAGAAAGACAAAGAGAAAGAGAAAGAGAAAGAGAAAATGTAGTTGAAAACGACAAAGATAAAGAGAAAGACGAAGACAAAACAAAAACAAAAACGAAGAGAAAGAGAAAGAGAAAGAAGAAAAAGTAATAGAAAGGAACTGGATGAAGCCAAGGAGTTGATCGCAGAGGACTTGAAAGAAAAGAAAGCCAACATAAAGAACTTGGAAACGGAGGTGAATGAGTTAACCAAATCAGAGAATGTGTTGGATGAGCTGGGAGATGCTCACAAAAAGGGTGAGAGTCTTAAACCTTACGAGAAAAAGCTTAGGAAATTCACAGAAAGATCAAGCAGGCACCTAAGAAAAAGAGATATGGTTCCATTATTCAATCCCATTTTGAAGGATTTGGGATTAAACCGAGGGAGAAACTGAAACAACTACAACAGCTCATTGGGTTTCCATGAACTTGAGGAGGTTTCAGTTTGGCCCCATTAAGTTTGACTGACCACATAATTTTCCCATTGTATATATTTAATTCATTGCATCATCCATTAAATATTAAGTCAACTGTGACAACAATTAACTAGTAAATATTGTAATCTGTTTTTGAGCTAATGTTTTCTAATTTTGTTATTTACACAATGTAATAGTTGCAACAAAAGAAAAATTGCTTTTCACACAAAAACGAATTTCTGAGTTGATTCGTCATCAACATAATGACACACACAAAATCAAAAATGGTCCAAATTATTTAAATTTTTTTGGAAAACCCAAAAGTAGTCGCCTGAGTATTCTTTTTAAAAAGGAGGTAGAAGAAAAAGACTTAAAAAAAGTTATATCAACAACTAAAAAGAACAATTTAAATTTTGTATCTGTAAAATTTATTCAATATATATATCGTAAATTAATTATTATTCTTTATTTTTATATAAACTGTGTGTTTAAAATATATAAATCATTTTAATAAATTAATAAAATATGATAGCTTAAGATATTAATTTATAGAAATTTTACAGTATTAATCATTTCCTCCTCCACCCATATGGGCTATGTGTGTTTTTTGCATTCAGGCCCAATACTAGCAGCTGCAGCCACACTAGATTGAACTGGGCTTTTGAAAGCCCAAATATTAAAAGAGAACATATCCATCAATATGTAGTGGTAAAAGGCTGAAACAAAAAAGTATTGGGACGCTAAAAACATCAATTAAGCGGTAAATCGCGTTCGGGGGCGGTGTGATTGGATAAGAATTGACTGACACCGGCGTGACGAAATTTTGTTGGGACGATGGATGATTCACAAGGCCATCCCGAATCTCCGGTGGCAGGTTCGAGTCGTGGGTCTCCGAAGCTGAGGGCTAGTTCCAAATTGAATCGATGGTCCATGGCCCGAGCTTTACGCTCCGGTGTTAAGATCACTGACCGTCCCATCAACAACACACCTGTAGAGGATGCTGATACGAAGACGTCTGCGACTGATGATGACGTGGCGGTGAAGTCTATATATTTGGTTTCGGACGGGACAGGGTGGACGGCGGAGCACTCCGTAAACGCCGCTTTGGGGCAATTCGAAAATCGAGTGGGCGCTTCTGTCAATACCCATCTCTTCTCTTGGGTATATATATTTCTTTAATAAAAAATGAGTTTGATTTGAGTTTTACTAACATGACTAGTTTTGGTCAGGTGGAGGATGAGGAGAAGCTGTTAGAGATCATCAAGCAGGCGGCTAAGCAGAAGGCAATGTGTTTCTACACTTTAGCCAATCCTTCTATGTCCAAATCCGCTAAAGAAGCTTGTCATCACTTTGGTGTGCTCTCCGTCGATATCTTAGGACCAATCATCGAAGGCCATAGCGTCTCACTTGGGTGTTTTCTCCATCGGGTCTCACCCGTGGAGCTCCCGGCAGGGTCAAGACTCTCAACGATGCTTATTTCAAAAGAATCGAAGCCATTGAGTTTACCATTAAGCAAGACGATGGGACTTTACCCGAGAACTTGGGCAAGGCTGACATCATTCTTGTCGGTGTCTCCCGGACAGGAAAGACGCCACTGTCCACTTACATTGCTCAGAAAGGCTACAAAGTCGCAAATGTACCGTTTGTGATGGGAGTGGAACCACCCAAGACGCTGTTTGAGGTTGAACCGAGAAAAGTTTTTGCATTGAAGATTCAACTAGTGGTACTGCAAGCGATTAGGAGAACAAGGGCTAAAACGTTAGGAGTGGATACAGAAGGAGAGAACAGATACTCTGGCTTTGATCTCGTTCGTAAAGAACTTGATTTCGCATCCAAGATATATGCGAATAACCCTGGATGGGCGGTCATAGGTAGTAAATATGAACATTATTAATACAAACAACCATTACTATTATTACCTCACTTGTTATTATTGCGGTTGGGTTTGCAGATGTGACAATAAAGCGATAGAAGAAACCGCAGCTGTGATTCTGCGACTTTACCCATGACAGTAGTAGCACTTCTGTTCCTTGTATTTCTAAACGCTTCTAAGCTCAGGAAAACCAGTTTGTCTGCTTAGTTTTATTTCATCAAACCGCAACTTTGATGTGTTGCTATATCCTCATGCTGTCTACGTCACTTTGTAAACTATTTCTCTTCGATATTTATAAAGTTGATATCCACATATGATTCATAGGATGCTAATTACATGGCGGTGCTATCTAAAAAATAGGTCAAAACGTAGCGGTTAAATGACTACTGTAATTGGGCAGAACAAACGACCGGACTGTCTTGCTTAAGCAGCACGGGCTCGAGACACTCCCTTCGACTGCTGTTGCGTCTAGCTTGTTCATCTAGCTAGCCTCTTGGATTAGTCTTAATACAACAAGAATTTGATGCCAAAATAAAAGAATCTTTTTTTGGAAAGAACATGCAAATAAGAGGAGGCCTATAAATAAAACAATCATAATACCCTTTTGGTTTAAACGCGAGTTAGATCATTTCTCTCTGCACTCTATATTTCATCTCCTGAGTTATGCATACGTATATTTATCCAGAATTGAAAAATTGAACCAAACCGAACCGCAAAATAAGGTTCGGTTTGAGTTTGGATTCTTCCAATTATCCAACTAATTTATATCTCTAAAACTAAAAAATTGACACGAAACTAGAACCGAACCGAGACAGAAATAGAACTAAATGAGTATCCAAATTTCTATAATATAATTTATTTACTTATAAACATTAACTGTAGTTAGTTCTAAAATAATCAAATAATTTAAAAATTTTTATTATGAGTAGTCGTTAGATTCAGGATATAATGTATGGATATATGCATGTGGGATCAAATAATTGTTTGCGGATAACGTCCAAGTATTAAACATTTTCATTGACAAAGCCTATACGTGTATACTCAAACTCTTTTGCGATAATAATTCCATTTGACAAATAATTTATGAATATATTTAATAAAATAAAAATTAGAAAATAACAAAAGACTTACAAGTGTCAGCATTCCCAGCTATATAGAACTAATTAACATATGTTATTATACTGTCTGTCTCCTTGTAATTAACATATTATCTGTTCCCTAGGGAGTTAAACTAAATTACAACCAATCGTTAGTCTCTATAGCAATAATTTCGAACTATGGATGTTTCTGTGACGACTGACGAAGGACGAACAAAATTTACAAAGGTTTTTAACCGTTGTGTTTTTTTTCGGCATCTTTAAAACTTAGGCAGCCAATTGTTTCTGGTGGGCAGTATACACATCATGCATACTAAAACATAAACATAAGTATTAATATATGCAAACATACAGATACAATATACACAACAATACAAGGTATGACTTTTGTCAAATTGCCTTCTTTCTAATTTTCTGTGAACAATGATTTGATCATAACAACATCAAAAAGACAGCAAGCATTCCACCGCAGACCGATGAATAGTCAACTATATTTTGATGTTAATTTATATCAAATGTTCTAACCACAAACTCTCATAATATTCCAACTTCCGTTTTACATAACTGAGTATAAATAGCTTCGATCTTTATCGACAATTCATCATAAGTCGAGCCAAAAAAAAGTTACAAGCTAAATAGAATTTCTAAAATGTTTACATCTAAGCAATTAATCGTCTCTTGCTTTCTCCTAGTGTTGTTGCTAGCTGAAGCCAATGCACAAGGCTTGAAAGTAGGCTTCTACAGAAAAAACATGCCCACATGCAGAGGGTATTGTTAGAAAGGTCGTGTTCGCTGCCATGAAAAAAGCTCCTACGCTTGGTGCTCCTTTGCTTAGAATGTTCTTCCACGACTGCTTCGTACGGGTAAGTGACTTTTAATATACTTCATTACGTAGCACTTTCTTAATTAACACTCATGTGGGTGAAGGGGTAGTCTAATGATCGTGAATCATAATCAACAGGGATGTGACGGATCAGTTTTGTTGGATTCACCGAACAATCAGGCCGAGAAAAATGCGGTTCCTAACCTAAGCCTTCGAGGGTTTCGGCATAATAGATGATTCCAAGGCGGCTCTAGAAAAAGCGTGTCCTGGCATAGTTTCATGCGCTGATATCTTAGCCCTTATTGCTAGGGACGCAATGGTTGCAGTAAGTAACCTTCACATGATCAATCATACAAAATAAAATCTACACAAGTAGAGTTCTTTGAACCATATATGTTATAATATGTAGCTGGAAGGACCAACGTGGGAAGTTGAAACGGGAAGAAGAGACGGTAGGGTTTCTAATATCAGTGAGGTGAACTTGCCATCACCTTTGATAACATCTCCAAGCTTATCACCGATTTTCGCACAAAGGGTCTCAACGAGAAAGATCTAGTCATCCTTTCAGGTAACCGACAAGTGAATCATATTAATTATATATAGTCTGAGCTTTTGAAAAATAATAATTTATTTATTTTTTCAAAAGGTGGACACACTATTGGGATGGGACATTGTCCTCTAATGACAAACCGTCTATACAACTTCACCGGGAGAGGAGACAGCGACCGAGTTTGGACTCAGAATACGCAGACAGGCTCAGGAGAAAATGCAAGCCGACGGATACCACGACGGCTCTGGAGATGGATCCGGGAAGTTTCAAGACATCGACGTGAGCTACTTCAAGCTAGTAGCAAAGAGAAGAGGGGTTTTCCAGTCGGATGCTGCTCTTTTGGACAACTCAAGGACTAGGGCTTACGTGTTCCAGCAGGCAAGAAGTCATGAGTCAACCTTCTTTCATGACTTTGGTGTCTCTATGGTGAAAATGGGTCGAATCGGGGTTCTTACTGGTCGTGCCGGCGAGATCCGTAAGTCGTGTCCTGTTCCTAAATAAAGAGATTTAAAAAAAAAACGTGAAAAATCTCTCGCCGGTTTGATTCTTATGGTTTGCTTCTTTTTAAAAATGTTGTTAAGTATATTTGATTGTGTTATTGGAATATGCTGTATTTAATTTGTCAAACAAATAAGCCTTGTACCTGTTTTTGAAGAGATTGTAATATTAATTGTTCTGAATAAAAATCGTATATCCTCGACGTATATAGTCTTCGATAATACCTTAAGTTCATTGGAAATTATTCTGTTTATCGACAGGTTCAATAAGTTGCATGAACAAAAACATATAATGTGATTTCACAAATTCACAAAAAAAATACTATAAAAAGAAAGTTCAGTAATTAAAAACAAATAAAACCAGAATTAACGATTTACTTATAATACACTAATGCCTAAATATTAAATACAAACATTCCTAGAACAATTAGGAACTTATTTACCTTTTTGTTTAAAAGCCTCTACACTGGAATATCCTACATCACACATAATCTCTCATCTTTCAACCACACAACCTTAAATTAATAACAAAATCACTAACCTAAAAATGTTGCTGACAATAATATAAAGAACATTGAGATGCAACACCCGAAAGCTCATACAAAACAACAAAAATAAAAATAAAACAACCAATCAAAACAAATAATCCACACGGAAAATACAATCAAACTATTAAAAAATACAAATATCAAACAAAATATAATAATATTAAAACCTTTTAGAAATTTACACAACACATTAATAAACTCAAAATTTTAACTTAAATCCAAACAAATATCCATCTTGAAAAAACTACAACTTCAAAAATCAGAACACACCACATTATTATCATACACTCGCTAAAGCAACGATAACAACTACAACCCATACATTTAAAAAAAAAAACAAGTTTTGTGAATAGCATAATTGGAAAATACCTCTGCGCGACGACTAGTTTCTATGAAACTGATGGGGATATATGCATTGAATATGGGGTCTTCTATTAATGGGCTTAAGTAAATAAAAAGGTTATGTTAATGGGCATAAATAAATAAAGCCCATTTAAGATTGTACGTAAACCCTAGAAGAGAAACCTGAATCGGTGTTGTTGCCTACAGCTGCCATTGTTAGTTAATAAAGAGATAGACATCTTATCCGTGATGTGAAGCACCAAGTTTTTGAAAACGTTAGACACTTTCTCCTCCATCACTTATCATTGCTCTGTACTTTGCCATGCATCTGCGAAAATCTTCAAGGTCGAAGAGAAGCTATCAAAATGCTTTGCTCCGGCTCCCTTAGGCTCGGGCCGGCTCCTCCAGGCTCGGGGTCGGCGCCTCCAGGCTCGGGTCGGCGCCTCCAGGCTCGGGTCGGCGCCTCCAGGCTCGGGTCGGCGCCTCCAGGCTCGGGTCGGCGCCTCCAGGTTCGGGTCCGCCCTCCAGGCTCGGGTTCGGCGCCTTCAGGTTCGGGTCCGCTCCCCAGCTTCGGGTCGGCTCTCCTAGGCTAGGCTCGGGTCGGCTTCTCTAGGCTGGGTCGGCTTCCTCTTAGGCTCGGGGTCGGCTTCCTCTAGGCTCGGGTCGGCTTTCCTCCTAGGCTCGGTTCGGCTCCTCCTAGGCTCGGGTCGGCTTCCTCCAGGTTCGGGTCGACTTCCTCCAGGTTCGGGTCGGCTCCTCTAGGCTCGGGTCCCTTAGGTTTCGGTGGGCTCTTCTAGGCTCGGGTCGGCTCTTCTAGGCTCGGTTTGGCTTCTCTATGTTTGGCCTCAACTCCACTAGGTTCGGGTAGGCTCGGCTCCTCTAGGTTCTGGTAAGCTCGGCTCGGCTCCCTTAGATTCCGGTAGACTCGGCTCGTGTTGGTTTCTCGGTTAAAACAGTTCACAGGATAACAGCTGGTACAGACCATTCTGCTGATGCCTTGGAAGATTCGAACCGTGCGGTCCTAAACCAGCTTTAGCTCAATGAACTATGGAACATTCCGGTGGTCCATGGCAGTGGGAGGGTTGAGGGATACGGTTCAACAGTTTGATAGACCGGAAGCAGGTAAGCTGCTGATTCGTGCTTTAGGAAACTGTTTTGTTGATATAATAGAAGGAGAGTTGGGAAGGGCTTCAGAGAAGAGGATGACACAAGATTTGAGTTGGGATAATGTTGCAGAGAAGTATGAAGAAGTTCTTGTTGCTACTAAAAGTATCAATGGTGATGTTAATAATGGTTCTTTTTTCTTTTAATGTTTATAAAGAATCTGTCTTTGGATTTGTTAAGAAAGCATAGTTGTGTAGATTCTGGTGAAATAAACCACATTAAGAGCTTGGCATATATCATGCTTTGTAAGCAAAGCTCTTTGTTGTGAAGTATCATCTTTTTAATCTCTTGTCCCTCTCTCTCACTAAAATGATAGACTTGGCAAAGTAAAACATAATTACAAATGAGAACATAGTACTTTATGAAATCAAGATGGGAAAAAAACAAGTGAGGAAGCTCTAGAGATTTACCACCATTGAAATCAAATGTTTGTTGAGCTTGTGTTGACAACCATTTTAGGTGAGAAGGTGAACCCAAAGACATTTGTAAAAACTCTAGACACAAGCTTTAACTCTATCTTTATTAATCTTACTAACATGTAGTTTTCATCTTCTTCCATGTAAGGAGGTTTCTTCTTCTTGAACCAAATCTTCTTCTTGTTCCCTTGTGCCTCCTTCAACGATTGCTCCTTCTTCATAAATCCAAATGTTTCTTTTAGAAGTTAGTAAAAATAAATAGATTTTTGGAGAAGTTAAAAGACTTTAAAGATATACATTTTGGAGTAAATTTTGAGGTTAAGAAAAAGCTTAATGTCTCTAGGATCTTCCACTTCCATAAGAGGAGAGTTGAGGAATGAGAGTTTAAGTCCTTCCCAAATGAAAGGTCTCTTGATGTCTGCTTTCACAAAGTCACAGAAGACTCCAATGCATCTCTCTATTGCTTTCAGCACTTGTTTCTCATTTCTTTCTCTTCCTTCACCTTCATGAGGTCCTTTCTTTTATATCCTTAATTACCATAAAAAATGGTGACCAAAAATATATAGGAGTTAGTTAAAATAAAAATGTAATAATGCATAAACTTAGATAATTTTATATGAAAAAAGTCTAGGACGTTATGTAAAAATTCTACGTCAAATTCAAAATGAATGGAACATTTTAATCATTGACATTTCTTTGAATCCTGGAGGCACATACTTAACATATAGAGTTGACAATTCTTTAAGATTTTAGTTTAAAAAAAAAATACGTAAATAGATAAGGCTGTGTGTTCTTATGAGTTGAGTGACTTATCTACCAACTTACGTCAAAGGATTCTGTTGACACATTACTTGTTTGAACCGAAGTATATATATGACTATTTCAAAAACGCAAATTACAATTCCATGTTGTAAGATAGTTAATTATTTGCATATTAGTTAAAAACTAATTGATAGATTCGTCGTATCTATAACAAAAGCTGCTTGAAATTTTTTAAAAATTTCTTAAGGAGCTTAGTCATTACTCTTCGATTGAGAGTTTAATCAGTTTTAGACTTTTAGTCAACGAACCTGTCAAAACTTCATCTTTTGACCGCAACTTATATATTTTGTAAAAGAAAAAAGAGTAATCAATTAATATTACTAACAAAAATGAGATTATGGTTCCTATGATTCCAACCAACGTAATTAAAAACTATATAGTATGAACTCTCAGATCAGACACGATGTAGCCCACCAAGACAAGTTATACATATATAAGTTTATAGAAAATTCTAAGTATTGTTAATAGGAATATGATGTCAATGTTTATGAATAAATAAATAAATAAATCAGT
This sequence comes from Moricandia arvensis, assembly GCA_905132765.1. Lineage (NCBI taxonomy): Eukaryota > Viridiplantae > Streptophyta > Magnoliopsida > Brassicales > Brassicaceae > Moricandia > Moricandia arvensis. The sequence continues at coordinate 16,281 of CAJHQP010010252.1, forward strand.
TACCTGAAAGTCTTGGACTTGACAGAAGCTCATGAGTTCAAACCTTCTTTGAACAAAGCTCAATATCCTTTTTCCTTCACACCTTTCATCTTCCAAGAATCTCTCTAATAAAACCTGAAACTTCTGAAATTCTTTAGAGATATCATCTTTATAGAACCTTCCCTTGCGAATCAGCGGATTTCAAACTCTCTCTAACTGTGAAGTAGTGATGCTGGAGAGCTTCCCATGATAAGCATGATTGAGCTACATAAACTGCTCAAGATCCTTCTCTATGCTTTGTTTTAGGCCTCGTCCCTGCCTTTATTCCCCATAAGCTCAAAGTACTTGCCGTTTCTTGGTCATGATCACACCTATAGGAGAATGTATATTAATGGATTTTAAACATCAATAGACATTATGATATGATATACTTTTAACTTGTAACAAATGATGTATGGAATAAAATAAAATAAAAGACTTACTTAGTCTATAGGTTCTATCGCGGGCTGAGGGATGTCAATACCATCTCATTCTTTCGCAGTATGTATTGTATACTTCATCATCTTCATCTCCATTAGTTTGATTCTCTATCACAGTTGAATCATGTAGCTGTGAATCCAAGCTTGAAATAGAGAAGGAGAGAGTTGATCTCCATCACTAAGCTCCTAGGGAAGATAGATCACTCTCCACGTGTGAGTTTACAATATCTTCTTCTCTTCTTCTTCATCATCTTTGGCTAACGGAAATTTATCTTCTTGATCCATCGGCATAGTCTGAAGTTTGGACTCAAGCTTATTCTCCACGTTCACGACATCAACAAAGTCAGTAATGTCTTCTCCTCCTCGCTTTCCTTAGCATCAAAGAGATGAACAACACCATCTTCTTGATCAAGTTGACAGCAAAAATCTTCATCTTACAAGAATCTTGCCTTCTTGGAGAAGTAGAAGAACTTTTAAACTGACTATCAACTTGATCTTTAAACGAAATCTAAAGGAAGGAACAGGACTATGGATTTTCCTAGAAAGTTCCAAATTAGCATGGGTTTTCTTCTTCTCTGCCTAGGCTCAATATCACAAGCAGCCTCCTTTCTACTCATAATGACTCGAGAAAACTACTAGATAGCTTAGAGAAGTGACCAAGAACGATAAAAAGGAGATGTAAAACGCTTGAAAGGTGTGGGACAAGCCATAGAAAGAAGAGATAGAGCCATAGAAGAAGTTGACAAAGAAAGAGAACAAGAGGGTGCATGTATAATCTCATGTAAGACCATTTTTAAGAAACCATCTTCATGACTATGGACTCTATGATTAGCCACATGATGAGAGTAAAGCCATCAAAGTTCAGAGGGAGGGGAAGAGAGAGAGAGAGGCAACTCAAAGAGAGTGTCTTTATAAAGAAGAAGATGACGATGAAGAAGCTGCCTAGAAAGAGCCTTGTTGGAAATTTTTGCCTCAAGACAAATTATTAATAAATAAGCTGTTCAAAGTCAAGTCATCTTCAGTTGTCTCTTCCTTATCGATGCAGTTTTTGGTTATAAACATGTTGGGATATATACAAATTAATCAACTAAAACCAATTTGTAATAAAATATTCTAATGATCATATAGTATTCTGGTTTCCCAATGTCTATTAAACCAAGTAAAAAAAGAACAATCAAAACTTTTACCTGAAACAAAATAACTGGTGAAGCCTACAAGTTTGGTCATTAGACGACAGCAACAAATCCGAATTTTATATAGAAAACAAAGTTATATGGATCAAGCATAGTAAAGGAGGATGACCAGAGAAGGTGAAGCCTGTTGGATCAGCTGGTGGTACATATATTGAGTCTGCACCACCTGCGTATTCTGCCAACCATCTGTTGTTGGCCCACTAGCTGCAGCCACTCTGCAACTCTTTGCCCCACCAGTTGGCTTAGATCAGGCAGTGTGTAGTCTCTGCTTTATCGCCTAAATGCTGAAGAGTAAGAAGAAATAATTATCACTCGAAATATAGAATGTTGACTTACATTCCATTCAACTTGTTCAGTTCTTGCAGGCATCACTTATTAATTCTTTCCCTAGACTTTCAAGAAAGCAACCGATCTTATGTACCTTTACATTGAGATCAGTATGACGAGAGTATGTTAGTCGAAAGCTTACAGTAGCCACCTCATATATGCATGTCCTTCCAGTGCTTCTTTCGCTATTGCCGCTGTTGCTATATCTACATAAGAATAAAACCATGACTGTATTCACTTAGCATACCCATAAGCTATTTGTAAAATAAACAAAGATGTTTAAGAGAGTTCAAATAGGCGTTTTGAACGATCATAATAATATATGTATGCAGATCATCAAGGTCATGTACCATTGAGTATTGAATTAAGGCTGCGTAGGAACCTATTTTTCTCAATATTGCAATCTTCTGACAGTTCCATAGCGGAAAACACCTGTCGTGAAGAACATCCACGTGACAGCGTACTGCCATATCTCAATCAAAGCAAGCAAGACGTTGGCTCTGAGCATTCGTAACCTCTTTCCATCAGCACACCAAAGCAGGCTGAATGCAGTGATGTTAATGATGATCAGTACGCATTCAGTGTAAGAAATAGTATAAGTGTTGGAGATATGATTAGATATAAAGGAAAAATCTACCTATGCATAGAACCATCCATAGCGTTTGATTCACTGGAAGGTATGATTTGTGTATCCTGAGTACGTAGAGATCTCAAACACATGAATCAACTATTCAACAACAAGCTCTCCAACAGATATAATAATGCAGGGCACATTAATTGCGAGGACTCAAATAAGGCTCTTACTCTGCTGCGTGACTGCAAACTGATATTTAGATCAGTATGAGCTGATAAGACATTCTCGAAATTGCAAGAATCTACATGTTTCTGGAAGTAGATATCTGAATTTAACACAAAAAAGAAAGAAGAAACCATCAACAGAGCTTTATCTTTGCGGAATGCAAGTTCGATAAGCATGAATGAAGAATTGTGAAGCATACTTGTATACTTTCTGCCT
>CAJHQP010010253.1:0-19272 GCA_905132765.1 Moricandia arvensis
AAGGAAACACAAACTTATCTAAATAGAAAACTTCTTTTTCCTATTTTCTAGATTTCCTTTTGTGTTTATCTTAACATATTGAACACTTATCAATATGTTAATTTTCCACAAGCTTGGAATTATCCAACAATCACCCCCTTAATTCCAACTTGAATTAGGGAGATCAATTTCTTGAACTCCAATTAAGCTCCTCATTTGCTTGAACTTAATCCTTGCTAATGGCTTGGTTAGGATGTCCGCCTTCTGCTCAACACCCGGTACATGCTCCACCTCGATTTGCCCATTCTCCACACACTCTCGTATGAAATGATATCTAGAAAGTATGTGCTTACTTCTTCCATGGAATACTGGATTCTTGGTTAGAGCAATGGCTGATTTGTTGTCGATCCTAAGTCTGACTCTCTCGCCTTCTTCACTTAGTATCTCACTCAACAATTCTTTGATCCATATAGCTTGCTTCGCTGCTTCTGTTGCTGCCATGAACTCTGCCTCGCATGATGACAATGCAACCGTTTGCTGCTTCTGCGACGTCCAAGTAACTAGTGATGAACCGTAATAGAATGCATGCCCTGACGTGCTCCTCCCGTCATCGACATCAATGTTGTGACTGCTGTCACTATAACCGATGACACTCCTTGACCCATCTCTCTTGAAGAACAGACCGTAGTTTGTTGTTCCTTTCACATACCTCAGAATGTGTTTGATGGCTTGTCCATGAGAGTCTCTCGGATTGTGCATGTATCTGCTTAGTACGCCCACTGCGTAACACAAGTCAGGTCGTGTGTGAAGCAGATACCTCAAACATCCTATGATTCTTCTGAACTCCGTAGCATTTATCTCTGGTTCATCTTCAGCTTTTGAAATCTTCAAAGTCGACTCCATTGGTATGTGAGTCGTGTTACACCCCTCCATCTTTGTGTCACACATGATTCCTTGAGCATACCTTTCTTGTTTTATCCTGATTCCGTCTGCTCCTTGAATCACTTCTATGCCAAGGTAATACGTTAGCTTTCCTAGATCTGACATCTCGAACTTCTTTGACATCTCCTCCTTGAATTGCTTAATCACCTTAAGCGAAGTTCCCATCACAAATAGATCATCAACGTAAATGGCTATCAGCAAGAAGTCCTCTCCTTCATTCTTGCGGTACACTGATGGTTCCTTGGTGCACTTCTTAAATCTCATCTCCTTCAGAACCTGATCGAGTTTTACATTCCATGCTCTAGGGGCTTGGCGTAACCCATATAAAGCCTTGTGTAACACATACACTCGATCTTCTTCTCCTTTCTTCTCAAAACCTTCGGGTTGTGTCACATACACTGTCTCCTTTAGATCTCCATTCAAGAATGCGGTCTTCACGTCCAGATGATGAATCTCCCATCCGTTTGTTGCTGCAAGGGCTATTAAGAGCCGTATAGTTTCGAGACGTGCCACTGGTGCAAACACTTCATCGAAATCTATTCCTTGTCTTTGTACATAGCCTTTTGCCACAAGTCTCGCCTTGTACTTGTTCACCGTACCATCCGCCTTTCTCTTTATCTTGAAGATCCACTTTAACCCTATAGGTTTTACTCCAGCCGGTCTATCCACAAGCTCCCATGTCTTGTTTCTTGTGATAGACTCTAATTCGGCCACCATTGCCTCAACCCATTCTCGCACGTGTTCTGCTTCAAGATAGTTCTCCGGCTCCCCATCCACTGTGAGCAACAGCATTGCACCTTCTTGATCTGCAAGTAACACATAGTCATCGAGATATCTTGGTTTTGATATGGCTCGGCCGTGTCTAGTCACCAACGGTTGACCCCCACCTTCTTGGTTTTCATTGTGATCAGTATCTGCTTCTTCTTCCTCCTCATCTTGGTTTATAGCCTCCTGTTCATGATCCTCACCTTGATCATTGCCTTCTTCTATATCACCCTCATGTGGAAGCTTAAGCATACTTGGTTCACAATCAGCTTGGTTTGTTGTAGACGACCAATCCCAAGCTTTCTTCTCATCGAATATCACATCTCTACTCACCATCACCTTCCCTGCGACAGGATCATAGAGTCTATATGCTTTGGAACCCGGCTCAGTTCCAAGATTGATCACACACTTTGATCTCTCATCCAACTTCTTCTGTTGTGTAACACTAACCTTCGCATGTGCTACACAGCCGAATATCCTCAAGTGCTCGATATTTGGCTTCTTCGATGTGAGACACTCATATGGCGTTTGATCCTTCAAGGCCTTTGTAGGAACTCTATTGATGAGGTAGGTTGAATGTCGTACAGCTTCCCCCCATAAGTAGTTCGGCAGCTTCATTGCCTTCAACAAACTTCTCGTCATCCCCATTAAGGTTCGGTTTCTCCTCTCCACTACACCGTTTTGCTGAGGCGTGTAAGGCGCGGTCAGGTGCCTTCTAACTCCATTCTTCTCGCAAAATAGATTAAACTCAGCTGAGGTAAACTCTCCTCCTCTATCGGTGCGAAATGTCTTAATGGTTGAACCGGTTTGCTTCTCTACACTTTCCTTAAACCTTTTGAACCGATCGAATGCCTCACTCTTCTCCTTCATAAGTATAGTCCACATATACCTGGAGAAATCATCAATCAGGACAAAGACGTACTTGTTATTTGCTGGCGTTGGTGGTGTGATTGGTCCACACAAATCTCCATGCAATAACTCTAATGGCTTTGTCGCACGAAACATGGCTTTGGTCGGGAATGAATGTCTAATTTGCTTCCCTGCTAGACATGCGTCACACACGCTTTCTTCGTGTGTTACACACGGCATTCCATCGACAATCTCCTTCTTCACCATGTTGTTCATCACGCCATAGCTTATATGTCCTAGTCGAGCATGCCACCTCCACGTAGCATCCTCATCCCTGACATGTAAACACTGCGGATAACTAATCTCCATCGGGGTCTTGTAGAGACGATTTGGAGATCTTGTTACACGTACAAGCAACCTGCCACACGAATCTGTGAGTGTTAAATAGACATCTTTCATGTTAACCTCACATCCGTTTTCTGTTGCTTGACCAAGACTCAATATGTTGTGCTTTAGGTCGGGTATATAGTATATGTCTTTGAGTGCCTTCCTCTCACCAGTCTTGCACACAAAGGTAACAACCCCTTTTCCTTCGATATCAACACACGATCCATCACCAAACTTCACCTTCCCTTTGGTGTTGAGATTCAAACTCGAAAAGAACTCCTTATTTCCCGTCATGTGATTGCTCGCACCATTATCCAAATACCAAACACTTGCACTGGCTTTGTTGATATCAAGATTCTTCGGAATCACCTTATCTTCATTCAAGAAAACCACCTCGTGTACATAGAGTGCATCGGCCTCTTGTGTCTCGTTTAGGTTAGTCTCTTGATTCTTCACTGACTTCTCGGGACAGACAGTTGCATAGTGACCCGGCTTGTCACATCTCCAACATATCACCTTTGATCGATCCTTCTTCGAGTTTTTGACGTCCGTGTGTGACACATGATTTTGGTTGTGTGACACACCTCGACCTCTGCCTCTTCCATTACGTCCTCTACTTCTACCACGAAAATCTCCATAACCCCTCTGATTATGGTGATTATTATCTGAAAACATGAGCTTCCCTTGGTCTTCTTTCTGAGTTTCTTCCCCTACACGCTCCTCGTACGCCTTTAACCTTCCAACTATATCCTCAAAACCCGTCGAGTTGAGGTCTAGGACTTGTTCTAAGGACGCTACAATCTGGATGTACTTGTGCCTTGGAAGACCCTTCAAGAACTTTTTAACCATCTTGGACTCTTCTATGCTTTCTCCCAACGAGGCTGCCTTGGATGCTAGACCTGATATCTTCCCCGCAAAATCATCTACGGTATCGCTATCATCCATCTTCAACCTGTCGAACTTCGTCATCAACGTCTGAAGTCTTGCCTCCCTTACACGATCAGCTCCAAGGTGTCGTGACTTGATGGCATTCCAGATTTCTTTTGATTCGGTTTGTTCTCCCACCTGGAGAATCAATGACTCGGGAACTGATTGAAACAAAAGAGCAATCGCGACATCGTTCTTCTTTTGATCATCAGAACCTGGTTCAATCGTGTCCCACACATCGTGAACCCTGAGTAACACCCTCATCTTCATCGACCAAACCGTGTAGTTTGTCGAGTTCAACATAGGACATTGGATAGATGCGGATCCAAAGTCCTTCGTGCGTGGAGCCCTAGTCACGTCGGCCATCTTGCGTCGTGAACCCTTGCTTCACAACCACCAGGATCGAAGCTTCAACTTAAGCTTTGATCGAAGCTTTAACTTAAGCTCTGATACCAATTCAATGTCTCTTAGAAACAAAGAAATTAATAAGAACAACTTTTCTTATTAGCTTTAGAAACTACTCAAAACTAAAGCTCTCAATGCTTCTCTTAGATCTTATGGAACATCTCTCCAATAGATCTATATTTATAGTGAAGGACAATTCCCTTTAACATGTGGGATAAGGAAAACACAAACTTATCTAAATAGAAAACTTCTTTTTCCTATTTTCTAGATTTCCTTTTGTGTTTATCTTAACATATTGAACACTTATAAATATGTTAATTTTCCACAAGCTTGGAATTATCCAACAATATTGTTTGTATATGGATAAAGATGAGTTGTATAACCAGGATGAGTCATAGGTAAAATCGGTTGAAACATTAGTCTTATATCCCCAATTTTTTTAAAAAAAATTACATAGACATAGGGCTCCAAAAAACTTTTTCAGGTTTCCAAGTTTCTTTAAAGAGGTTTAGTTAAATTTTTTAATAAATCGCCTATGATCTTCTAAATTTCAGGACCGATAGGACCGATCCTATGTATATCCGCCACATCTAGTCATATGTATCGCTCGTTGCATATCATGTAATATGCATCAATCAATAATTCGTATCGAGTTTCGAATTATTAACTTTTATTTGTAACCATTATTGAATTATCGGATTTGAGAAAGATTAGCCCCCTGACACATTTTTATATATGGACTTACATGAATTGGTTGGTCACATCTATTCAAATGTTTTTGGCTCGTTACTTAGTATAAATTTCGAAATCTTTTTCTTTGGATAATACTCTGGCCAGTCTGAAACTTAAAGATATGAACGAGTCATTTATTTGGATACGAACGAATGATGTTAGATGGAATAGATACGAATCCGTCTCGGGTACTATTTTTCTGGATGAAAATGATTTATTTGGGTGGATTAGCACGAATTGACATGGATGGCGATACTGACATGGCAAATACATGTCTTAATCAATTACAGGGAAGGAAGTTAACGGAAACTGACACCATGGAATCATATGAATTCTCTTTTATTTTGTTTTTACTCGTTTTTATAGTATTTAAAACATAAAAATATAATTGATAAAAGTATTTTTTTTGTGACAAAAGTATATAAATACGTCCCCTCACATCACCAAGTAACCAATTTAGATATATACACACATTGACATATATGATTAGAACCGTATTGTATGCTCTTTTCGTAAATATGTACGTATATTGTGCTGTGCATATACATTTTTTTTTCCATCTCAAGATTTTCATTGATAGCATTAAAAGGTACATATTGAAACACTAAAACTGGCAAAACACATAAAGCTCTCCAAAAATCAAATCCCAAAGATGAGAAACTTAAGCTCAACGGATACACGAGCAACTAAACAACACAAAATCAACCATAGCTAAACCTTGCAACAAACTAAGAGAATCTAGGAAACAACCTAACAAAAAATAATAGAAGAAGAAACTCAATTGACTACGATTAGCCGGACTTCAAACTATGAACTGAGCAAGAGACCACGCATCGCAGAGAAAATCTTGAAGAAAAGCAACACCCTCATCTGAACCACTCGTTCACGATGACCACACACGCAAACTGCTTTGCGAACCCACAACAAACCCATAAAGAAGCAACACCCAAAATAAATCCCCTACTCACCAAACCCTTCATCTGGACGCTTCAAATCCTTAACCTCTTTATAATGCTTCACTACAGAGAAGCCACAGAAGATAAAAAAAGACCAAAGGCAGTCCAGGCAAACAAACTTATTCAAGGGAAGGGAGAAGGACCCTTAGCAACAGGGAGAGGGAGAGGTGAATTGAAACCAACTTCTTGACAACGACCAAACATAACAACTGCTCATCCCACACCACTGCGATGCTCTTCACCGTTGCTAAATCAAAGACCAACTAAGAAAACCTCTACACTCCAAGCTAGATAAATCAGATTCAATCTCAGACAAGAGGACTAAACCAAAATAAACAAAGATCTAAAAAAAGAGACACAGACGGAGACGAGAGAAGGAACGAGGTCGGCTCTCCACGACTCCGCAGAAAAGCACGAAACCAAGGACCACCAAAATCGCCGCGTCCACTTAGCCAGAACCTGCACGGAGCAGAACGGAAGAAGATAGACTGACCTTTACTCCACCACCCGAGCAACGAGAGCCGAGAAAAGATCTGAGAGGGGAAAATCAAATCAACCCATGAAACCCTAAAATCCGACCACCACCACCAGAAGCCTTTCCCTCCTACAACCTCGCTGTGGAGCCAGAGACAGCAGAAACATCACTGGGAACGAGGCCCCTCGCGAGCGGAGCTGTAACTGAAACTAAACCCCACAACCAGAAACACACGCATAACAGAGGAGGAGAGAAGACGGAGCAAGAGCAAAGGCAAAGACAAGGTAAGGAAGAAGAGAACCTCCGGCGCCGGCACTCGCGCTCATGCGCTCGCCGGACGCCGGAGCGGACGCAAAGCACAAATTAAAACGAGGAGAGAGGAGAGAGTATTGTAGAAATGCCGATGACTTAGTAATTGCATCACTTGTTAGAACTGACATAAAATATTATTGCTGTGCATATACATATATCTGCTAGAAAACAATAATTATATTTATTTATATTGTTTTAGTGAGGCTCGTGATGGATGGTATATCGATATTAGATATTAGACGACTGTCTAAGAGTAATCTTCTTAAAAAAATAATAAATAAGTTGTGAGGCCTACCCGCATGTTAAGAATTGTCTTTTAAAACTTTTTCTTAAGAGATGACTCTTGCAAGGTTTTTGCACTATTCTCGGGTTCCACCAACACGTGACAGTCCGCGATTCGTATATTAAAAAAAAAGAAAATCAAAAAAGGAAAAAGAAAAAGAACCTTTTAGGGTTCTTAGAGCAGGATTAACCCTAAGAGCCTTAGTTTTTTTAGGGGCTCTTAGTTTTTTTTCTGATTTTTTCTTTTTTTTAAAAAAAAAGAACTAATCGCGGGCCGCCACGTATCTGTGGGGCCCGCGAATAGTACAAAAACTCTTTAAGAGTTGGTTCTTGCATAAGAGGAAGAAATGGTGGCTCTTAGGGATTTTGCGGGCCCCACCCGTTAAGAACCCCCCTAAGAGCCGGGGATAAACGTGCTCTTAGGGTTAAAGATAGTCTAAGACCATTTGTAATGACATTTTTTTTTCTTTCTCTAATTGCTATTTATAGAGTACAAATGTTTTTAATGGTACGATATATCAGTACACTAAATATAGAGATGTGAACAGTAGTATGTCAACTATAGAATAGCACTGTTTATTTACTTTATTTATTATTTTTTTTTTTTTTGTCAACATTTATTTTTTTATTTACAAAATAATATTATATATATATATATATTTACTAAAATAAAATTGTATAGTATAGCTTTCACATTAGAGTACTACTTTTAATACATCGTTTTTTTGTAATTATGAATTTTGATAAAATTTTAGTCTTAAATCAACTTTTTAGGTTTATAATAGTATAGTTGTGGTAGTATATTGTTATAAAATAAAAGACGACCATTACATTTTCAAAGTTATGGATTGTAATAGTAAATAAATAAATAATAGTATATACTTTACATGTTCTATTTTAAGAGTAAAAATAAAGGCAACCATTAGAGTAAGATTCTCCTTTGTTTTTAGAGTATTTTATTTTAAAGTAAAAATAAAACAACCATTGAAGTTGGTATTATCCTTTACATGTATTAATTACTAAATCATGGGTTACCTTTTTGTTCTGTTAAGAGAGCTTAATCATTTATTGTCGTGAGGTATGATTTGATATATCGCCGTCCATTATTTATATCACCCACCGGCGAATTTTCTTTAGATACATTATCCTCCATCATTTCATGTTTATGGGGGGGGGGTTTTCTTCGTTAAAGTGTATGGGTTCTGTTAACTAGAAACTTTGGTACGTAGTTAAACTATAATTATTGGAGTTTATAATCCATATAATCTAATATTCGTCCGTTTATATTAAGTGTTGTTGTAAAGATTTTTTTTTTTGTTACAAATAAGTATCGTTTTCGACTTTCTATACAAAAATTTATTAGTTTTATAGTCCAATTTATTTTTTCAATTGGTTGAAATATGGTTAACTGTATAGATAATTATGTTTTTTTAATAAAAATATGCAAAACTAATTATTTCCTTAATTCGTGTGCACAAAGCTAAAATGATACTTATTATGAAACAGATGGAGTATTTTATATGGAGTCAAGTACTAATTAATTAGTGTTTGTGCATTTTTAGTTTTCACTTTTCATAAAAGAAAGTTAAAATTGTACCTGTAAATTGTATTTTTTTTCCTCCAGAAATGAGCCAAACTCCTGATTTGTAAATTGTACATTTAGACAAAAAGTATTAACTGCTACTTCTGGAAGAAAATAAATGACCAAAGTAAAATGAAGCTTGAAGACTCACGAGAGTGTTTTTTGTTGGGCATCATCACGTGTGTGTGAAGCTTTTTTGGTTGCTCAGACCACTTGTGAACTCTACACAGTTAACATTATTCCACCAATCCCATTTCAGATTCCTTTTTCACTATTTATTTTGTCTGAGGTTGTTAAAACTTAAAATATAAGTCACATTTTTGTAATAACAAAGTCAGTTTTTTTTTTCCTTGCCGTAGCACTTAACCTCAACTGTGTGGTATTATAAATACATTTATATAGAAAAGAAGAAGTACAGTAGGTTTGTCTTTACGTATCAGAAATAAATTATATATCCTTTACATATCAAGTCAGAATAATTAGAAAAATATTGGGTAACTTATATAGGAAAATCATATAACCATGTGTACACTAAAAATGGTTTATAATTTACGTACGAGACAATATCCAGTTTGAAAATAACTCATTTTTGGTTGAATGATTGCATATATATCATTTTGGTTATATATATATACGCAACAACAAAAAAATCGGCAAACGAACAATTATTACAGGGATACTTTTTAAAAAAAAAAATTGTATATAAATCATGATTTTCTAGCCATTTTAAAACATGATTTTCTTAAGAAAATATGAATGGGTTATTAAATGAACTATCAATTTGTCGTTAACGCTCATGATGTTGCATGTCAATCAACGAATGATACTCCTTCTTCTTGAACGAATAAATCTTAGTTAATCACAAACCAATAATTACACTTTATAATAATCAAAATTAAAGCAATTACAAGTTAGAAAATAGTTTGTTGTATATTGCGTTCACCACAACAGCAGTACATAGTTAATTGTATTAGCCATACCACAATTATAATATAATCCAGGAAACAAAACAAGATAGTTTAAGTTGACGAGTCAATTTTATTATTTATGGACCAATATCTAAAAATGTTCAAAGGAAAGTTGAAGTAAAGAAACCAATAATCATCCGGTACATTATGTTAGTTGGGTGGTAAGGAGACGGGATTTGGACGCTAATCCATTTTAGTTTTGATTTACTTATTGCACGAAATTAAGTTACATTGTTCATAGACATTTATATGGATATGAGTCGATATTTTCAGACGTATTTACATATTTGGAAATAGAGTTTATTCGTAGACTGGATATCCATTTAGAGATTAGTTTAGATATAAATCTAAGATACTCACAGATTAATAAAAAAAACAGTAACTAATATTACCTTCGTTTCGATTTAGTTGTCGTTGTAGAGAATTTTTTTTGTTTCAAAATAAGTGTCGTTTTATAATTTCAATGCAAAATTTATTAGTTTTATCTATTATTCTATTTTTTTATTGGTTGAAATATGGTTAGGTGAATATGTAATTGTGTTTTTATCTAGAAAATATGTAAAATTAAATGATTTCTTAATCTGCGTGTAAAAACTTAGAACGACAAGTAAAACGAAACGGAAGGAGTAACAAACTGGAAAGAGAAGTGTGGGCAACATGACTAGATGCTCATTGACTATGATTTGGTAGAGAGTCGACACCCGTGACAACCTTCTCTCTCTGTCTCTCAGCTTTTTTAGGTCTTACGTTTCATTTTAAAATTGCATTTCTAATTGCATTGTTTATATACATGTTTCTCTTCTGACCATGACCTTGTTGGCGTGGCTTTCTTTGCCATGATGCCTAGTGCAACAAATCATTTGTATATAATATTACGTGCTACCAACCTTAGCTTTTCCACCGGGGAACAAATCTTTTCATAGAATTTAACAAACTAATTAATTTATTAACAAAGCACGTACTGCTAGTCTGTTCGTGTATCCCAATATACAATTCTTTTATACATGTATATATGATAAATGATTCAGTTATTCATATATGCAGTTGTGTATTTCTTTCTAGTTCTATTTTTGAAATTCAAATATCATTATTTGATAGCATTAATATCATCGGTTAAATGATATATATGAATTTAGAGGCATTATAAATTTGTATATCGTTGGATTTTCCTTAAAAAGTGATTGTTCTCAGATAATAGTGTGTGTAATTAATCTGATCAATAATATATATAGTTTTAAATTTGTTATTCGGTAGAAATGCCTGAGAAATAAGAGTATTAAATTTAAAGTCACTTGTAACTTGTATGCTGTATAATAGTCGGCAAAAAAGCATTGTGGGAGGGATATTATCCTTAGAATTTTCAATAATCGACATGAATGTTCTTTGATTAAAATGCGATTATACTAACATAAAATCATAATTTAGATAATACGACATATTTGTCCACTAACCGTAATAAATTCACTTGACTTTTGGCATCGATATTGAGTGTATAATTGTACATGTGCTAATAACGTTGAAAATTATAACATGAACCTTGTATAAATATGTCGGTAATTTGAATGAAAATATTATGAGTTACGATATACCATTGCCTCATCGATTATACTGCTGTATTGGCTGTATCAGTAGAAGTAGCGAATAGCTTGACTGCGGTGGCAGACGGGTCCAAGCATGCATGGGCATGACGGTAGGATTTTGAGATAGAGAAACTGCTTTATCAAAAAAAGAGATTAAAATTAATCAGGAAAGAAACTAAAAACAAATTAAAACCTTCATGTTAAATAGTCAAAAGTTCATTTATATGATTTTATCATTTTCTGTTTAATAAATTAAAGTAAAAAAATAAATAAATCATCAGTTATTGTTTTGTATGTGTATAACTTCAGCAATAAAATTTTATTTGCAATCGAGCATGTTCTTCTGACTACCTAAGTTTTAAATCTTCGTTGAAATCCATTATAGTATGTGGTCACGGAGAAAACGTAAAAATTATTTTGAAGACGTTAACAAAAAGAACCACAAACTATTAAATATTTGTTATAAATGATTTTATCAAAAAAACAAAAGAAAAGTCTGAGATATATATCTCTTTCCGTAACCTGATCAACTTGATCGTTTTATCATCTTATTATCTCTTATCCTTTGTCATCAATTTAGCTAAAGAACTTCTCTATAAATACCCCATTCACTTTCTTTCCCATGAAAACCAAAAACACACAAACATCACAAGTTATACATATTAACACACACATACACAACACAAATATATATAAGATGTCTTGTAATAATAGTTCATTATTAATCGGCAACAAAGTCGTAGTAATACTTGTATTCTTCTTATGTTTGGTTCACTCATCAGAGTCACTTCGGCCATTGTTTGCATGCGACCCGGCAAACCGGTTAACCCGAACACTCCGGTTCTGTCGCGTCAATGTACCGGTCCACGCGAGGGTTCAAGACTTGATCGGACGGCTCACGTTGCAAGAGAAAATCCGCCTCCTAGTGAACAATGCCGCTGCGGTTCCACGGCTCGGTATAGGAGGCTATGAGTGGTGGTCCGAGGCTCTCCACGGAGTTTCTGACGTCGGTCCCGGTGCTAAGTTCGGTGGTGCTTTTCCCGGTGCCACCAGCTTCCCTCAGGTCATCACCACCGCAGCTTCTTTCAACCAGTCTCTATGGGAAGAGATCGGACGGGTGAGAATAAATTAGAAAAATATTATGCTAATCAAAGAAATACATTTTAGAAAATGAGAATTCTTTTTCTTTTTCTTTGAAAAACATTGAAAATTCTAAATTTTGTGATTTCTTTACGTGAAAAAACGACATCGACATCAACGTCGTAGCGGTCAGTGCACTAGAGTTTGATTTAGCGGGGATGCTCTATGTTTATATATTTTATTAATTTCTTTGAATTTTATAATTCACATGTTTTTATCTGAGTACGACATGAGTCTATCGAATAAGTCAGAAGAAAAAAAAATATACCAATACATATATGTAGTTAAGTTACAAGAAAAAAAATACATATATGTAGTTCTTGTATTAATTAAACTGATATTTGATTTTGTTAAAGGTTTTGTTATACTATATGTAGGACTAACTATATGCGATATTTAATTAAAAATAATTGAAGAAGTATTTAATAATTAATAAGATGATAATCAACGAATAAGAAAACTTTTGTTATCATTCTTGTTTTGAGTATATTAGAAAGCAAAGGTGTATGGAGAAAATATATTAAATAGAATTGCCATGTTTTAAAAATAAATAAAAGGTGGTGTCTGATGAGGCAAGAGCTATGTACAATGGAGGTGTGGCCGGCTTGACGTATTGGAGCCCAAATGTGAATATACTGAGGGACCCACGGTGGGGTCGAGGCCAGGAAACTCCCGGAGAAGATCCTGTTGTTGCCGGAAAATACGCCGCCAGCTACGTCAGAGGACTTCAGGGCAACGGTGCCGGAAACCGCCTCAAAGTCGCCGCATGTTGCAAGCATTACACTGCTTATGATCTTGATAACTGGAATGGCGTCGACCGTTTTCATTTCAACGCCAAGGTATAAATCTTATTACACAATCTGTTTTTTTTTTTGTTTTTTTGAATACATGTTAATTTATTCAAAAGAAAATACTTTTTTTTTCAATAAGTGCATCGGTTTTAAAAAAATACGATAAAGAAATCTATATAAGAATAGAGATTGTGTTATCGTATGGCTAGCCACCTGGTGCAAACTTGAAGTTTCTTTATTACACATTATCTATATTATGTATTTATGTGTTTAGAAGTTTTGACTGCATGTTTAATTTCAAATTTAAATATTTTCACAACTGAAAAATGTAAAAAAAAAAATGAACACATATATAATTGGTTAGATATAGATGCCTAACTTCTTTTTTAATTGGTCCAAGAATGCTAATTACTTCTTAAATTTAAGATGCTATAATTTTAAATTTTGTGAGAATAGAAGAGAACCCGTGAGTCTCTATTTTTTCTTACATCTTAAAAGCATTTTAATTTAATATATTTTCAAATTTCTGTGATGCTTTTAAAAAATGCGAACAAAATATTGGATTTTTTTTTTGGTGGGCAACAAAATATTGGATTTTTGTGCTGAAACATGAAAGTTTACTTTCTAAAATTAGAAAGCTCTATTTATATCATTTACTGTTATATAAAGCTCCACCTAACGACTTGGATGTGACTTGATTCGTTTTCGTGCAAAGGCTTATCGTCTTTTATCTCTTCGTTAAATTCAGAAAATAGCTCATATCTAGATATGTTTCAATCTTTATTTAATCATAGTTCCGTAGAATATGCGTCACTTCGTTATCTTTCAAAAGACTTTTCATCCAATTAAACTGAAATTTATTATAATAAATGTGTATATATGGTAATATGCGTGTCACACTCATCAGACAAACAAAACACTGGCCTAACATTATATACCAGCTTAGCCAATAGGCAGCGTGGCTTTCAGTGATGTGCCATATGCATAGTCGTATGTTGTAGTTGTGGTGGAGAATCTTATCCTTATTGGTCATGTGGACCAACTAGGACCAACCTTCTTGCCTATTATCTTCTTCTAAACATATCATAACAAAAGAAAAGATTCGTTTCTCTAACATAATAGTCTAATAGAAAACTCATGAAAGATGTTGTTGATGGGTTTAATTATTTAATAAGTTTATAATGGATATAGGTCACCAAACAAGATTTAGAGGACACATACAATGTGCCATTCAAATCATGTGTTTATGAGGGAAAGGTCGCAAGTGTTATGTGTTCTTACAATCAAGTAAACGGGAAACCAACTTGTGCTGATGAAAATCTATTAAAGAATACTATTCGTGGTCAATGGCGTCTCAATGGGTAAGATTTAAAAGTCATCATAATCAGCAGTTCATATTCATTTGACCCTTTCTCATACATCAGCTTAATAATGTCAATGCATGCAGGTACATTGTATCAGATTGTGACTCTGTAGATGTTTTATTTAACCAACAACACTATACCACAACTCCTGAGGAAGCTGCAGCCGCCTCTATCAAAGCTGGTGAGTTGTTTTCCACCATGCATCGATGTTTCAAACCATTGAACATTTTGATGACAAAACCATCATGTCGTTTTGCAGGTTTAGACTTGGACTGCGGGCCGTTTTTGGCCATATTTACAGAAGGAGCTGTGAAGAAAGGATTGTTAACAGAGAATGATGTTAATTTGGCACTTGCTAATACCATAACGGTTCAGATGAGACTTGGTATGTTTGATGGAAACCTTGGACCGTATGCTAACCTTGGGCCTAGAGATGTTTGTACACCGGCCCATCAACATTTAGCCCTTGAAGCGGCTCATCAAGGAATTGTTCTTCTCAAAAACTTTGGTCGGTCTCTTCCACTCTCTCCTAGACGCCACCGCACTGTCGCCGTGATTGGACCTAACTCCGACGTCACTGAGACCATGATTGGAAACTATGCAGGTAGAACAAATAATCCATCAAAATTATATATATATATATATATATTAACATTAATTCATGTAAATCCTTCAAAGAGTTTTTTTTTTAAATGTAACAAATTAGACTTTTTTTTACTTTTTTTATTTAAAATTTTACCTTCAAAACCTCACTCCATAATTCTAAACCTTAAATCTATATTAGTTAATCTAATAGATATAAATGTATATTTATATTCTTTAATAAAAAAAATTTAATCATTTTTCTTTTTAAAAATTATTTTTATTTTTGTGAAAAAGTCTAAAAAGCTATCTTAAAGTATTTTTCTTAATTTATTATAGTATGGCAATTATGAAAAATAATTATAAACGCAATTGCATAGATAACTTTACAACGGGAATTATTATACATTACTACTAGATTTTTCACTCGCGCTACGCGCGAGTTTGTGTAAATAGTTTAGTTTACAATAATTTTAAAACTATAATATTTAATGATTTATATATTTCTTATGAAAATGTAGTTAAAATATGATTTGTTATTTTCATATTTAAATTCTTTATAAATTATACCATTTAAAATAAATATTATTTAAGTATCTTTTTGTTTGTAGGTAAATGTATAAGTTACGTTAATAAACATATTTCTATTGTTTACTAATTATTAATTTGGTTATTTTTGGATTATTCGCTTATTAACTGCTATTACGTTATAATAAATATTTATAATATACATTTTATCTATCCTTCTATTTGAATAACATAAAGCATGAGTTATCTGCACAATGTTAAACTTTACCTTGTACCTAAAAAGATTTTTAATGTGTATTATTATTATATATTTAATATGTGCATATCTATACTTGAATTACTCCTTTTTTAATTCTTTCAGATATCTAGTAATATAATATTCAGATTTATTTTTAATCATAATATATTTTTATTAAATTTAAATAATATTTTAAAATTAAACTAATATTAAACATATTTGGTATAAAACATTTATCAATTGGAATAAAAATATATAAATATAAAATACTAAATCCATATTCTACTTGATCTAAATAAATTAATAATGTCGGAGTTATGATATTTTATATGTTAATAGATACATTTTAAGATTGTTAGAAATTTGTGAGAATTTCACTATTTTTAGTTTGTTATCAACTATCCCTAGATAGTATATTCTTCAATTGATGAATCTATTTTGAATATTCTTCATATTTTTTTATTGTCTCTTATACTATACTTAATGTCACTAATGTTTATGAATATTATTATATATATTAAATTAGTTATTTATAAATTTTTTTAGAAGTTTTTTTACATATATGTTATTTTAATTGTTATTAAGATATATTTCTTCAATAAAATTCATGCGAGATCATCTTTAATTTTATGCTATGTTGATAGCTTCATTAAATTTTCAAAAGCCTGAACTATATAACCTTTGTGAGTGAATTAGATTAGAGACTTACTAAGAGTTACCATACTTTCATTTATTTTTAATGATTTTATTTTTTCATAAAATTTTGCAGATTACCCAATTTTTAGATTTAATTCAAATAGCTTATTTAATTAGATTTTATGAAGATTAGGATTACAATTTTTTTAAAGAAATATTTTTTTGAAAACGTAATATAGTAGTTTTATTAAAAAAATTGAATCATCAATGAGTAAATAAATACGTTAATTTTTTTTTTGAGATGAAAATCTTACGTTTTATTTTTTTATAGATATTTTTTCTCTAACTTTTGAGGGAAATAATAATCATATATGACAAGATAGTGATGACATTTTTATTCTCGAGTTTTTAATCCTCAATCACAGCCACAAGAGCATATCTTATAACTTTTATTGGTGAATTGAATAAGAAACTTATAAGAAGTTGTCATGTAGCTTCTTTTGTTGTTAATGATCACTATTTAAAAAAAAAACAAAATGTACATTGCACGAGCTTTTAGGTTTATCTCATAATATCCTATTTACTTAGTTTTTAACAAAAGAACGTGTCAAAACAGAATAAATACTGCTACAACAGTTTTAGATTGATGATTAATAAATAAATTTGTTAATTATTTTTTATTTATAGGATACATTTTAAATTTATAAATAAATAGACTTCTTAACGATAAATATTTTCCATAACTAAATGTATCTTAATTAACCATTTAAATCCTAGAAAAACTCAACACTTTCATAATGTCGAACCATCTGCTCCTCCTCGTGAAGTTGCTGGTGGGTCCTCGTTGTTCTCCATGACAACTTCTGCTCTTAGTTTTAGATTGGTTTAGTAAATATTATGACTTGGGTAGTTTTAAATATAATGTTACGATCCTTTAAAAGTTATCAAATTTTAATATTCATTTTGTTAGTTTAGGTTATGTATATAAGACTAATTTCGTTTTATTTTAAATTTTGGAAATATTAACATATTTGAAAAATAAAAATAAAAGGCTGATTTGTCATATATAATTTAAACTAACAAAATAAATATTAATATCTTACAACTTCCTTGAAAATGTTAATTAAGGAAAATCAAAAATAAATTATAATATTAAAAAGTTATTATTGTCTTCTTAAGTATAAGTAAAATATTTTAGTAATATTAGTAAGCTATATTTTACATCTATTATACTTAAGAAGACAATAATGTTTTGTTAATATTATGATTTACTTTTGATTTTCCTTTTTACTTTAGCAATTAACATTTTTAAGCAAGTTGTAAAATATTAATATTTATTTTGTTAGTTTAAATTATATATGGAACACTAATTTCTTTTTAATATAATTTCTGAAATATTAACATTTTTATATTTTCGAAAATCAGTTATGTATTAAGAAGATAATAATGTTTTGTTAATATTACAATTTACTTTTGATTTTTCTTTTTACTTTAACAATTAACATTTTTAAGTAAGCTATATTTTACATCTATTATACTTAAGAAGACAATAATGTTTTGCTAATATTATGATTTACTTTTGATTTTCCTTTTTACTTTAGCAATTAACATTTTTAAGCAAGTTGTAAAATATTAATATTTATTTTGTTAGTTTAAATTATATATGGAACACTAATTTCTTTTTAATATAATTTCTGAAATATTAACATTTTTTATATTTTCGAAAATCAGTTATTTTTTAAGAAGATAATAATGTTTTGTTAATATTACAATTTACTTTTGATTTTCCTTTTTACTTTAACAATTAATTTTGGAAATATTAATTTTTTTTTAAAATAAACTAATATAATTATTCATAATATTTTTGAAAATCAATTATGTATTTAGTTAAATTATATAATGTTTTTACTTTTGTAATTTTAACATATTTGATATTAATTTCTATATTATTTTGAAATGGATAATTTTTGGTAATATTGACAGTTTAAAGATAATAAATTAAGAAGATGATTTATCATATTATGATTGGTCATTTAACATCCTAGGTGGACGTTCTCAATGACTTATAGCCTTAACTTTTATATAGTATAGATTAAAATGAATGATTTTGTTAATATTGTCTTTTTTAGAAATAACAAAATGAAAATACTGATTTGTCATAATATGATTGGTGGTTTTAAATCCTATGTGGGCACCCTCAATAGTTTATACCCTCAACTTTTATATAGTATAGAATAAAATTAATTCCTTAATTGATTTTTTTTACTAAATTAATACAGATTTTTTAATTGCTTTGAAAGAAACATTATTTGGAAAATCTTCAAATTTTTTACATTAATTAAAAAAGTGATTAGCATATTTTTTCTTGTCACTTTAAAATAATTTTGCGACATCCTCAATAATTTATAGCATTAACTTATATATAGTATAGGTTGTTTTTGAATAATTTAGGCACATAACCTAAAATTTTAAAATTATGTGTTTTAAATTTATATAGTTATATTGTTTGAAATTTTTTCTTTTGAATTATTTATTATTATGGTAATTATTTTTATGTTAATTTCGAAAATTTGCTATATATTAACTTAACTTATATATGATTTTTAATTTTGTAAGTTTGTCTTATTTGATATTTATTTATATTTTATTTTAAATAAATAATTTTGTTAATATTGACTTTTTTAGAAATAACAAAATAAAAATATTGATTTGTCATATTTTGATTGGTGGTTTTAAATCCTATGTGGACACTCTCAATGGCTTATAGTCTCAACTTTTATATAGTATAGATTAGTAACTTTAATTTATTTATTAAAATTTGGTTTTGTCAGGGAAAGCATGCGCCTATACGA
>CAJHQP010010254.1:0-19263 GCA_905132765.1 Moricandia arvensis
TCATAGTACAATTTATAAGGAGTCATCCCATAACCTTAAAGATGTTGTTAGTCAATAAGCAGATGTTTTAATAATGGACCTAGCGTCGTCTCTAGGAGCAATACCAATACAACTATTCTAAAAAACATCTAAAAATAAAATGAACTTTATAAATAGAAATAAATAATGACAATGGTGAAATATTCAAACAATTTATCATTTTGAAATACTCTTTGGGAGATGTATGGAATCTTAAATTTAAAAAGATTTGATTTTTAATGAGATTTTAGAGGATTATAGTTGTAGGTGAATTAAAGAATTTAGTGTGATTTTTATTTAACCACTCTAAATTAATCTAAAATTATGAGATTTTTGGATTTTATTATTTGTATAACTACGAGATTTCTCAAACTCTCTAGAAACATTTAGGGGTATATTCAATATAGAATTTGAGGTGGTTTGATTTTTAATGAGGTTTTAGATGATTTCAATGAATTTGAGAATTTAAAGTGATTTTATTAAACTACTTTAGAATATCACCTAAAAGGCTAAAACCATGGAATTTGAGTTTTTATTTTTTAACTAAGAAGCTTCACCAAACACTCTAAATTATTTGAAAACTTTAAAACTCCCTAACTTAAAATATTTTCAATAACAATAGATTTCAAAGTATTTTATTAAATGTCAAGTTCAATAACAGTAGATTCTAAATGAGTTTTTTAAAATTTATGTTTGAATAACAATATATTTGTCATTTTAATACAAATCACCTACAACTCTCATTTCAATACACCCCCCCCCCCTTGAGCCATTTAAAAATCTCTAACTTAAATTTTATTTAATAACTGTAAGTTTCAGAATGTTTTATGAAATTACAAATCCAATAACACTGGACTTAAAATGTCTTATAAAATCTGCATTTAAATAACATTAGATTTGTCATTTAATACAAATTACCTTGAATTTCTAGTTGAGTACACCTTCCAATCAAACTTGAACTCCTAGATGAGTACACCCGTCCCCCACTAGAAGCTCTAAGGCAAACAAACATTAAAATGAACAAAGAAAAGCAGTCCGACTCAGGAAAATTTACACAATTCTCGTAACGTATGAAAGGCTATTCATTTCGTGAAACTTATACAACATCAACAACTTTACAACTCTGCAAGACTCAGATTGTGATTCAATTTTTGTCTTCCTTATAAGATTATTACAAAGTGATGTTCTTCTAGTAATCTTAAAAATACCGACAGTTTTCGATCACTGTGGCCTTCTCTTTTGTAATGCTTTCAGTATGGGACAAAGTTCATTTACGAAATGCATATCGGACATACTTAAACACATATATCAGATCTCTCACAGTTGTTCTTCCGAGACAGAACTCATGAAACTATGTTAGTATTCTGTGTATATAAACTAATAATACCACATTTTACACTAGAGTTTACCCAAAAGTTAGAGAAATGTATGCTTTTTTTTACCCTAATCAATTCTCTATCATCCCTTTAGTTTTGGTCAGTCTCATTTGCGTTGTCCTCGATGTTGGATATTAATCTTCTTTAGCTTCTGCAAAACTCTGCCAACTATACTCACCCGTACTTGAAGACATTTCATAAACACTAACAGGGAATATTATTCTCTAAACACATTCACTAAAGTTAGGACCGGTACTACCATAAAATGATAATGGTTTGGAACTTTTACATTTATGGTTCATTATCAAGCTTTAATTAACCCTTACTAAGATAACTGACTGGTGTGATTCAAGCATTTCTAAATGTAAATATTCATGTCATAGGCTACAACGATTTAATAAATAACAACAAAAAAAACACTGAAGTTCTCGGTCAGCTGACTCAGCACATGCAAAATATCTGAAATATTTAATCAAAATTCCAAACGTTAATAGTAAAAAATATAATCTGTCTATACTGAGCACAAGTTACATGTATAACACAACAAACAAAGGTAAAGATCTATCTGTACACAACCAGAGACCAAGTAGCCTCACAACAGCTCCAACCAAAGTTAGCTCATCATAGGGTATCTCAGAACATTAAAATCCAAAATATCATATATCTATAGTTGGATATCTCAAAATTTTAGAAATCCAGTTCTAGTTTTTTCATTTGTGATTCTTTTGGATTGGATTCTAAAGTTTTGAACTACCCAACAATATATTTTTTTGTTTCATTTTAAGTGGTAATTCATTTTTTTTGCACACAAATTAAGAAAATACTTAATTTTGCATATTTTATATAAAACACAATTACATATACATTTAACCATATTTCAACTAATAGAAAATAAATTATAGTACAAATTTAATAAATTTTGTATCGAAAGTCGAAAATGACATTTATTTTATAACAAAAAAAATATCTACAACGACACTTAATATGAAAAAAAGAGAGTATATAATATTTTTTCACTTTATTTTTTAGATACTCCATGAGAATTTTAGAGCACCTCCAATTAATTGGGTTTCTCGTAAAATTAAGAATTCATAATTAAATATCAATATTAATATATACATACACATATATGTATTTGAAAACTTCAAATATAGAACCGTCTATTGGAGGTGCTCATAGAGTATGGTTGCTCTTAAACTCCTACGTGTCTGAAACTGCATATCTTATTCGAAAATTCGGTGGTGAGAATTTTCTTTTCACAAATTCATGTGTGGAACTTTTTCCTTGCTTATTTAGTTATTTGATTACAAGTTACCACGATAATTAGGAGTGTTTTGTTAAGTTAGATGAATTTTCAACCTAAACCAATTGGTGATAAGTGGATTGGTCTATCTATCTTATATATTGATTACGATTATTTCCAACTACCGATGTGGGACACTTTGTGTCTAATACGCCCCCTCAAGATGAGGGCTATTTGAGCTTCCAACCTAAAATCAATTGGTGATAAGTGGATTGATCTATTTATCTTATATATTGATTAGGATCATTTCCAATTACCGATGTGGGGCACTTTGTGTCTAATATGCCTCTTTGAGATGATAGGTATTTGAGCGTTAATCTCAGAATGTTCATGCAAGAATTGATGGGCCGACTTTGGGCACAAATCGATAATGGATCAGGTTGGACTTGCGTGGATCGGATTCTGATACCATGTTAAATTTGGACTTCCAACTTAAAATCAATTGGTGATAAGTAGATTGATCCTAACTTTTAAATATTACTTAATTATTTCTCCAAATACCAACGTGGAACTTAGTTTCATTCATTAACTCTCTCTTTCACGCTTATGCGTGGACAACTTTGGAAACAACATCCACAAAGTGACCCAACATCGGGTTGCTCTGATACCATGTTAAGTTAGATGAGCTTATAACTTAAAACAATTGATGATAAGTGGATTGATTCATCTATCATATATATTGATTAAGATCTTTTTTAATAACCAATGTGGGACATTCTGTGTCTAATATGTTTAACAAAAAACTGCAAACCCATAAAAAAGATATGATATGGGGAAGTCTAGTAGAAGATTTGATATTCATTAGTAATTAAGTACTATAAGGTTTATCTACGAATAAGAATACTCATTTTCAGTTATTTTTGGCATGCACCGATGCACCTGCAGGCACACGCACGGCTTCAGATTTGTACTTGTAAAAGTCGTAACTGCGAAGTAAGAAGACTCATGTGGAGCCCTCCTCGATCGAAATCTCTTGCGGAGCTTCGCTTTTTCTTTCTATTTTTCATGAGAATTCGCACGTTGCACGAGTCATCCATGCAAGCGATTACGTCACTTTCTGTTTACTATAATTGTAGCTAGTTTTTTTTAAAAAATTTGTCGGCGACTAGAATTGTTAACAATTTGGTGTTTAACAAATTACCAAAAAGTTAATAGAAATTTCAAGACCTTATCTTCCAAGGCATTTATTGTCATAGGCCTCTTACGTAGCTTCCAGGTCCAGCTAAGTTTCTTAAAGAGACGGACAGCTTATTTAATCGTCATTATTGTTTAATCGACTTTATATACGATTTTTCGAGAACAAAATTTTAAACAAATTATAGTACTACTTCCTCCTTTCCATGAAAATATACTTGCGTTCTTTGACCATCTCCAATATATTTTGTTATTTTCACTTCTAAAATAAAAAAACTTTATAATAGAGGTGAAATATATTCCAATGTATTTCTCTAAAATGACAATTTTCAAATATAGAGTAAAAAATAGAGGAATGTTATTTCTTCCTCTATAAGACCATCTTCAATGTATTTTGCTATTTTCACTTCTAAAATAGAAGAACTCTATAATAGAGGTGAAATATGCTCCAATGTATTTCTTTAAAATAACAATTTTCAAATATAGAGTAAAAAATAGAGGAATTTTATTTATTCCTTTATAAATAGAGGAAAAAATAGAGATCTCTATTATAAAGGAAGAAATAGAAATGAGTTAGAGCAATTTAACTTCTAAATGCTATTATAGAAGTGAAAATAACAATGGGTTGAAAGTGCTTTAAATAAAGGAAAAAATAAAGATCTCTATTATAGAGGAAGAAATAGAGGTGGGTTGAAGCAATTTAACCTCTAAATGCTATTATACAGGTGAAATACCAATAAGTTGGAAATGCTCTAAAAATATGTATGTTACGGAATATTCAAATAAGGTAGAATAACCACTGCAAAAAAGACTAGTTTACATAATTATTTCTATTTTCATTAGTTATATGTAATTTGTATATTATTTAAATAAATGACTTTAAAAATGGTGAAAAAATAAATTATATTATTTTATTTATAGATTAATGAAATAATATTATACATTTACAACTATTAATTTTAATAATTTTAATGTATCATTTGTAAGAAATGACGTTAACTTCTACATCAAATTTGCGAAATAATTTAGTACTGATGTCAATTAAAAATGATATAATTAATGCTAAATTATCTATGTATTATTTAACAATGAATTATTGGAAATTTTATCTTAATTTTGTGATAACAATTTAATTGATACACTTCATATATTTTTATATTTTTGTAATGTAAATAGAAATTAAGTGTTTTCTACTAAAAAGATATAAGTAATCTATAAATAGTTTGTGAAAACAAATGGAACCAGAAAAATCACGCAAATGTGGTTAGATGATATGGATGATTGGGAAAAATGATAAATATTTGGGATTGTGGTTAAGCGATGTAGGCATCTAGTTCCTTTTGGAATTGGGGTTTATCCACTTTAAACCCGATCTGAGATAGTAATCTAAATCAAAAGAAGCTTAAAATTAAATTTAAAGGCATATTAAGGGCACAAAGGTATATTAAGGGCACAAAGACATGACAAGGTTTTTAGTCCGCTTAGACCATCTCCAATGTATTTTGCTATTTTCACTTCTAAAATAAAAGAACTCTATAATAGAGGTGAGATATGCTCCAATATATTTCTCTAAAATGACAATCTTCAAATATAGAGTAAAAAGTAGAGGATGTTATTTCTTCCTTTATAAATAGAGGAAAAAATAGAGATCTCTATTATAGAGGGAGAAATAGAAGTGGATTAGAGCAATTTAACCTCTAAATGTTATTATAGAGGTGAAAATAACAATGACTTGAAAATGCTCTTAGTATATCCAAGGTCGGAACAGTCACACCAAATACAAAAGAGTTAAAAGCATTAAAGGATCACTATAAAGACAAATGAGTATGCCAATAAAAACGCATCCGTTATGATTGGCCAAGGAAATCTATCAAAAATGGCAAAATGAGGGATCCAATTTTTTCATAGCTAAACTATATTCAAAACTTATTCTTTCTAATTAAAGATTTTTTGTTAATCAAATTCCTCAATTAAAAAGCTTTATTTCTAAATTAATTATGATGCATCATTTGGAGCTAGAAGGAAGAAGAAATTAAATTCAAAACATCCTTTTGAAATCGATGTGACATTACAGACCGATATGACTGCAGCAACCACAAACAACATCACCCTTAACGGATCCAATCAACCGAGTGCATGCAAAGCATAACTACAAACAAACACCCAGAGAAATCAACTCGACCAATCTCAAAACTGCTCAGACGATATTTCACCACCACGGGTGACCGAACCCATTGATATACATGCCTTACTAGAAGGAATTCCAGAAAACGTACATGATGTTTATACTATTCTACTTCAAAATATAGGAAAATAAGATATAATGGGACAACAAACTTTACAACGATTGAAGAAAGTAGCGGGGATTCAAGAAGTACACAAGTCCAGATCAACGAGCTACTAGCTCAGTCACCACAGACCCTTCGAGATTCAGCTCTAGGTAGGAATGCAACATCCATAAGGTCTAACGGGATGAATAGCAATATGGGTCGATCCAAGTCGAAGAGACACTAATCCCATAATAATAAATCGGGAACATCATGTGTGATCTAGCACAATACAAACCCAAGCTACAAATGGTGCACTCACAGATTCACCGAGCTATGAGCTCGGCCCCTAAAGACTATCGTGTTATTGAGGAGACTCAAAGAACACCATTCACTAGTCTCCTCACCAACATCCCGGTTCTGAGCATTAAACTCAAAATCCCACTCTACAAAGGAAAAACGGACTCTAAGCTCATATGACTGCCTTTTGTATCGCAATAGGACGACCTCGTTTCAATGACGGAGAACGAGATGCGGGATATTGCCAGCTTTTCGTAGAATATCTAGCATGAGCTATCTTCAATTGGTTCTCTCGTATAGAGTGCAACACCATAGATAATTTCAGCAAGCTCTCCACTGTCTTCATGAAGCACTATTTTATGTTCATAGAGAAATAATCATCAGACACCGACCTGTGGACTATGTATCAAAAGAGCACGAAAACCTACGTACCTTTATTGGACATTTTAAGACAGTACTCTCGAATATTTTCATATAAATCGCACTGAGAATTCGCATTACGCAATGCATTATGGCATGAGTCACGTTTTAGAGAAGAACTCTTGCTAAAAAGCTAGACATCCACCCTCCACCAATCATTAAGATACATGGAAATGAAGGTAGAAAAGAAAGCTCTCGCCAAGAAACATGTATCAAAGATAAGCTTACGAGAATAATAGAGAAAGGCCAAGATGCAGAGGTCCACAGAACAACAGAGACTAATCCTTCAAAGTAAGTGAGGAAGGAAATTTCGATGATGAAGGAAGGAGTAACTCGAAACCACCATGATCATGTCAATCAAGGCCCAACACCTGGAACAGGAAAAACAAGGATGAAGATAAAAAATAAGAAGTGGTGCGACTATCACTATCACAAGAAAGAAAGACACACCACTCAGGAGTGTTTCGGGTTCAAAAATTACCGTTTTAATCAATACCAAAAAAGGACTAATGCAGCTCATGGAGGATATGAAAAAGGAATAATGTAGTTCATGGAGGATATGAATCAACCAAAAGAGATTGGGAGACTATAAGATCGGAAGCACCAATGCCGCGAACCTCAAGGAAAAATGTCATTGTTATAATAGGTGGGAATCCTTAATGCGATGATACTGTGAGATCCTTAAAGGATATAAAAAGTATGTACATTCTAAAAAAACAAAACCAAAAGACCATGCAATTATAGAGTTCAAAAAACATTAGATGACAGCCATATACAAGCTACATAACGACATACTGGTGATAGAAATAAAGTTGACAGTTTGCGAGATATCAAGGTCGCTCGTGGATACATGAAGCTTGGTATACATGATCTACAAAGATACCCTAGATAAAATGGAGATGGCTGAGCTGAAGATAAGACCATTAAGACAATATTATTGGGGTTTAACGAAGTATCACAAAACTATTTAGGGATGATATGATTATCAACTTACGTCGAAGGAAGCATCTTAGACACCAAATTCACGGTCATCGACTCACCCAACATGTACAACATTATCCTAGGAACTCCATGGATACATGATATGATATCTGTCCCGTCTACTTGTCATCAATGTCTCAAATGCCCGACAACCGAAGAATCACAACTAATCATGTAAGTCAAAAGTACCAAGGATGTGTCATATACACAATAGCCTATTTTGACAACCTATCTGGCTCTGGATAGAAGCACAATATAAAGGGCAAAAGAAGGAAGAAAGAAAACATACATTTTTTATAACATAGGCTTCATAAACATTTTTACTTTGCACTACAATAAAACTACGATTAAAGCTTGATCCCACACTGAGTACGTAGGAACCCACTTTTGGGTACAATTTCTTAAATAAAAATTTTTCTTTTAATATAATAAATATAATAATAGACAAGCTTCTGAGATGCTTACCAAAGTCTAAAACTTTGACCAAGGACATGTAAATCTAAAGACAACTTCACTCTTCATATCGGCACCCTGGCTAGGCAAGACCGGTATTATTCGTGTGTCTCTCCATAGGCGGCCTTGGTGAAACAACACCACACCCATGAAAAACTTATTAGAATCATTCCACCCTGCATGCATGAGCTTAAGCAAGCCCCATTTTTAACATTAAAGCTGGGATACCCCCACAAACACTTAATAAATACAAAATTACTAAGCATCCTAAATCATCCAAGTGGATACATGATAGACAAAAACATTAGCACCTTAATACCAGTTTAGATACGGTATAAGCCGAATCTAATTTGAACTTATAATCTCCAGAAATAAAGTCAGACCCCATGCATCTGTCATCTTTTGTAACCACAAAGACTTGGCATAAAGGTTCATCAAGAAAAATACAGAAAGTATTAGAGAAAGATACATTTATTTTAACCCATTCGGGAATTTGTTTGGGTAACTTCTCATGCACTTGTTTGGATAAAAACCTTCTTGGATTACCATTAAATCTAAAAATTATAAAAGAAACCAAAGAATACAAAAGATCACTTCCCGAGCTTGTTTAGCATCCACACCCAGATAGAGGCAATGTTATATTTAAATTGATCAACGATTAGGACCAGAGCAATTGCATCAGTCAACTCATGGTCATAACCGATGTTGACGTCCTCAATGATGTTAGCACACACCTCAAAAATTGAAGCCAGTTAAAACTACTAGAACTGCTATCAAAGAACAGAGAAATCTTTAAATCCCTTTCAAGATCAATTTGGATTATGTCCATCACATGGAACTCTTCTTGGAAATCTTGATATTCTGCTTCAGATTGAATTTGTCAGCCTCTAAACCCTTGTATCCTCACTTTTCGAGGCTGCAAGGAGGCTTGAATGACCGGCAACAAAAAACATCAACAAGGTGTGCTCTTGCAAGATCTTATCATTAGCAAGAGCCATCTTAAACCTATCAAAGCAGAGTTTGTACTTAGCCAGCATAGTCCAGCGAGCACTTTTCACAGCTTTGGCGAGCCTCCTTAGCCTTCACAACACTTAACCTCTGAAGCTCTTCCCTGTGAATCTTTCACACTGACTCAAGCTGATTCCCAAGCTTTTCGTTCTCCTTCCGAAGACTCCAAATCCTTCACAATCCAGCCTCCCGATGCTCTGCAACCATCCTATCAAGATTGGCCTACTATTTTATGCCATCGATATAAAAACGCAGCATGGTCTCATACATTTCAAGATCTCAGATCTTCTCGTCTTTAACCTTTGAGCTCACCTTCAACTCACCCAATTTTGCCTTAGGGTAGCATTCATTGGCCGACGATTCATGGTTCTTTGAACGTTCCATCGTGAACGCAATCCTTACAAGGAAGAGCATAATTTCTTTGCATCAGCCATTACCTGATGTGCATCTTGTATCTTTCCTTCATACTCGATATGTTTTACGTTCACCAACCAAAATACTAGATGAAACTATATCGACTCGCAAAAAGACGAATCAAGATCTTAATTTTAATATAAATGGCCTAAGAGAAGCTCACCCACGCATAAAAGCAACAAAGCCCTGTAAGATTCGTGTTAGTAAACATCTTTTCAGGGAATTTAAGATCGCCTATTGAGAAATACCTCGCCGTCATCAACGTACACATGTATTCCCGTCGTTCAAAAGGGGCATATCCCTTGGAAATTCAAAGGAAAAGCATACACACCCTTCCGAGAAGAAGACAACGATCCAGCTCGAGGAATCACCCACTATCCAATCGAGTGGCATTTAAAACCATCGAATAACGGCGTCTCTTGATCCCGCAAGAATGTTTCCTGAGATTGATCTTGATAACTTTCATTTGACACCTGTTAGATGACGAAGGGCACTCGATGGTCTCGACGAATCCTGTGACAGCATGCGAGAAGAATCGGTCCTCCAATTTCTACCATATGAGGGACAATGAGAAGCCTCCAATGCAACCTCCTTAGGAATGGACTCGGGGAGGAACCATTGGCAGAAGATGACAGAGGAATCATTGAGTAAGACAAAGAGCTATCAAAGCCTCAACCACAACATTAGGACCAGGGACCCGGTCGATCTGGAAGACCCAAGTATTGCGAATTATGGGCTTCAGTGCCACCAGCACATGCATTCTCACAAGGAAACACACCATCACTGGGGTCACTACGATAGTCAAAGATGCCGAATTATCTCAGAAGCATTCAAAGGTGCAACTTCCCAAGGAGGACCGAAAGTAACGATAGGGTCGACAACGACATCGTGAGTTGCTTTCTGAGCTACTTCATTAATAGCAAGATTCTTCCTCGCCATCTCTCATCCCTCTTCCGAGCAGATTCGGCGCTCCTCTGGAGCCATGTCGAGATCTCAACAACATGCTTCACAATTTTAGCTTAACAAAAACATGCCAAAACTATCAAAGTCAAGACCACAAACCAAAAGCCGAAAAATATTGAGAATTGAGATCGACTCATTGAACACTTGCGGGGGTACATAAATCTACGAGATTAGGCTTCATAAACTAGGAGAGCAAATGATCCAGAACGATTCTCCAAAAGCTAAATCCTATTTAAATCAAGAAATGGCAAAACACTCGAAGTAGTGCCACCACAAAACTTTGAAAAGGACAAAATATTATCAACCCTAACTAAATCGAGAGGAGGATAAAATGCATCGAATTAGCGCATCACAGAAGCTCTGGCAAAGATAAAAGCGGTAATCGAAAAAAAAGATAAGGGAGAACGAAACCTTTAGTTTTCTTTAAAGCTTACAATAATAAAAGACTAGAAGGGGGCACAATTAACTTATTCTACAAAGATCGAGTGTCACAAAGGAATGATTATGTCTCTACAACTGATTCAGTTTCTAGAGAGGGAAAGTCGAATCCCTTGATTTGTTTCCAATAAAATCCCTTCAAGTTTGAAATAAATGCAATAAACCAGAATCTCGAACCGGTCTTGGTACATAAAAGACCAATGGTCCTACATACACCGTGCATGCCATATTCCATACCCGACATGCACAACAAATTGAACACATCAACTCATGGGGCTATTGTTGGAACCTGAGTTTCACCTACTCCAGACCTGGTCCGAGATAGTAATCTAAATAAAGAGAAGCCTAATACAAATTACTTAAAGGTCCATTGGGGGAACAAGGACCCATCAAAGTTTTTAGTCTGCCTCAGACTCCTTAAAGTTGGAAAAGGTCAAACCAATACTAGGAAATCAAAACATTAAAAAACCACAATAATATAAAAGATTCATGTCGATAAAGATGCATCTGTTATAATTCGCCAAAAAATCTATAAAAAATGAGAAAAGGTCATGATGGAGGATCTTGAATTCTTCATAGCTAAACTATATTATGATTTTATACGATTTTGATCGCTATTAACTTTCCTTTGTATTCATATCAATATCATCAATTTTCATAGCTATTAAAAACTTATTCTCTCTACTTTAAGTTTTTTTGTTAATCAAATTCTTAGATTATAAAATTTTATTTTTTCAGTGAATTTCCAACATAGAAAAAAAGAAGTAGGACCATAAGAAGAAAAGAGAGAAGAGTATCTTATCATGTGAAGAAGAAGAAAGGTCGGGTATCTGTCAGAATCTTTCCTCGCTCTGCTTTTCCTTCTTTTCTTGTCAACATTTATTATTATTTTCCTTTGGTCGGCATACAAAAACACACAACAACCATGACTGTCCTCTGCACATGAAGTCAACCACTTGTGACCTGAACACCCAGCTTTTGCTAAAAAAATTAATCCAAAATTCATATTCACTTCACTAAAACATCTCTCTCTCAACGACGCTCTGCCCCCCTGAATGAGCTGATTGATCAGTCGACAAATCTCCACCACAGGATTTCAAATTTGTTACTTAAACACTCCGAGGAGGAAGCTCAAAGTTAATGATTCTAAACTTGTAGAATCAAAAGGAATGTGATCTTGTTTTTTTGGGTTTAGTAAAGTTTCAATTTTTCGAAAGTTTGCGTTTGGCCAATCAAATGGGAGAAGGAGAAGAAAACGAAGCAGAATCAAATGAGAGATCTTGGCTTTATCTCCTACTTGGTCTGTTGCTCTAGTCTTGTCTGTCTTCGTCCTTGTTTCTCTCATCGTTGAACGCTCCATCTTTCGTCTTAGCTCTGTGAGTCTCCTCCATTCTTAGATTTCATTCATCTCATCAACCATTTTCTAAATCGCTTTTCTTCTTCTTGCATAGTGGTTGAGGAAGACAAAGAGGAAACCCCTTGTTTGCTGCTTTGGAGAAGATGAAAGAAGGTTTTCTTTTTGATTCCACCCAAAATTAAAAAAAAAACTTTTTGTGTTTGTTTGTTTTCCTAATATATATATTTTTGTTTCTTTTATTTTCTGTTCAGAGTTGATGCTGCCTTGGCTTCATATCACTTCTTCTTACAGCTACATCTAGCACTATAGCCAACATATGTGTCCCTTCAAGTTTCTACAACGTCAGATTCGTTCCTTGTACAAGATCTGAGATTAAAGAAGAACTTGAGAACGAATCATCTGTCCAGAGGAATCTTTTGACCAAATCCATCTTTTCAATATCTTTAGGAGAAGAAGGCTGGAGGAAAGCATCCACCATGCTACTTGCAGCGAGGTTTTTCTCCTTAATCGAACTTAAAAAGGTAGAAGGCTTTAGCCATTAGAGCCTGCTTGTAATGTCTTGTTCAATCTGGCAGGGGCATGAACCGTTTGTTTCATACGAAGGCCTTGAACAGTTGCATCGCTTCATCTTTATAATGGCGGTTACACATGTTACTTACAGCTGCTTGACCATGCTCCTTGCCATCGTCAAGGTTGCATCTCTTTTTTTCTTCAGCTGAATTTCTAGCTTTCCATAACTCCGTTTATATGCAACTTCAGTGTATTCATATGTGTGCCTATCTTCTCTGTCATTACTATATTTTTTGATTGGGAGCTGCTTCTCTTGTCCAGATTCATAGTTGGAGGATATGGGAAGATGTAGCTCGCATGGATCGACATGATTGCTTAACCGGTGAGCACTAAGTTTCAGTCTGATCCATTATACAATTTGAAGTGCTGCGTACTCCAGTGATACTGTATTAGTGATGTTAAGCAAGTTTCTTTAACATTATCCCTTGGTTTGCTTGCTTGTTCATGTGGCTTAAGGCTTGATTATTCAGTGTTCATGTCTCACTTGGGGAAAGATGATGATTGTTTTCATTTTGAGGCAGCGGTGACAAGGGAAAAAGTATTAAGAAGGCAAACAACATTTGTTCAGTATCATAAATCTGCTCCTCTGGCCAAGAATAGATTGCTTATATGGGTGGTATGAGGATAACTTTAAAAATATGCATCTCTTTATTTTCTTAATCGTTGTTAAGACCAAACTATTGTCTTTACGTAGATGTTTGGAATAAACCAGAATGGTATATGTTCACCAAGCTAAGTTGATAGTTTTTGGAACCCATGGCAGTATATACATCGTCTGTATTATTGGTTCAAATAGGACTGAGATTGTCTTCGGTTGTTATGTTTGCAGACATGTTTCTTCAGACAATTTGGACATTTCTGTTGTTCGCTTCTGACTATCTTACTCTCGCGGAAAGGATTCATTGTGGTGAGTGATCATGCCATATGATTGTTTGCTCTTTCCACTCTTGTTATCATGTATGAGTGACAATAATGTTACAACTATATTATAGTAATTGATCTTGTTTCCCTTTTCTCTCTTTTTATGAGCAGAATCACCACCTCACATTAAAGTACGATTTTCAGCAGCTACATGATTCGCTCTATGGAGGAAGAGTTCCAAAGGATCGTTGGTGTAAGGTGAGCTACCTTATCTTGTAGATTCATAGTGTGATATATCAAGTTCAGAGATCTCTTCTTAACTATATCACTACAAATCATATTAGTAATTAGTTATTAACTGACTAGTTTTGCTTCAATGATCTTCTACAGTGGACCGCTTTGGGGGTTTGTAGTTGCTTTCATGCTCTTTAACATAAAAGGTTTGACTCAATCAAATCAAAAGACAGCTGAGATCATTTTCTGTTTTCTTGTAGTCCAACAGTGTAAAAATCTTGATATCATATGATTTAGTTTAAAATCTGCTTCTTGATATTTCAGGATCAAATCTGTATTTCTGGATAGCAATCATACCTGTCACTGTAAGAAGTACATTTCCATTTAAATTGCAGAACATCACAGCATTAGTAAAATTTCACACTCCATTTTTGTTTTCAAGCTTGTTCTTCTGGTTGGTACTAAGCTGCAACATGTGATAGCAACTTTGGCATTGGAGAATGCTGGTTTTAACAGAATATCCTTCTGGTGTTAAGCTGAGACCTAGAGATGAACTCTTTTGGTTCAATAAACCAGAGCTACTCTTGTCCCTTATCCACTTCATTCTATTCCAGGTTTGCAATATACATCCTTTGGTGCCATGCGTCAGATTCTGATAAATCTTGCAGCTAATTGCTTTCCATTCTCCAACAGAAATTCATTTGAACTGGCTTCATTCTTCTGGTTCTGGGTATGACAAATAAACCATGCATTGTATTGTTCTTTGTAAGCTTTTGTATTTGAACTTACATTTGTTCTTGTTTTTTTTCTTCAGTGGCAGTTTGGTTACAACTCTTGCTTCCTTAAGAAATCATCTTCTTGTGTACTTTCGACTTACATTAGGGTAATGAAACCATTTTGTTATCCCCAACTTCATCCCATAGACTGTTTGCGTTGCGCATATGTATCCTAGTTTAAAGTGATTTATTTCATCTTTGCAGGTTTGCTGGACAGTTTCTATGCAGCTACAGCACACTGCCACTATATGCATTGGTCGCTCAGGTATTTGAGTTAAAAGTCCATGGAAGCATTCGAGTACTTTTGATGGTATCCTAATGAATTGGTTGATTCCTAGATGGGGAACGAACTATAAAGCGCTCTGATACCTCAGAGGATAAGAGACACGATTCAAGGTTGGGGAAAAGCGACTAGAAAGAAAAGAAGACATGGTTATTACGGGATGATTCAACTGTTAGAACAGAAACAAGCACGGTTGCATCTATCGAAGGAATATGACCATCAAGTGCTTGATGTTGTTGAAGCTTGTTCACAACAGCAAGGTGTTGAGCTTGAGTTACAGCCAATTCAACCTCGTAATGCTGCTGCTTCTGTACCTAATGAATCTTCAAGTAGAGTTGGGACGCCTCTTCTTCGATCTTGTGTCTCCATTTCTCTTCGAGCAACGACCCAGCAGCGAGCTAAGCAACACGAATCTGGTGCAGCAACTTCTCGTATGATCGTCTATCGCTGCCAGCTGTGTAAGATGAATCGATATATCAGGATATTAGTTTGTAGGAGTATTTTCAGTATATATTTTTAGTAAGAGAACATAAGGGTCCTCTTAGCTCCGAGATGTCTCAATGAACGTGTATAAGAAGCTTGCGTAATCATCGCCGTGCTGTCAACAGTGTTTTTGTTATGCCTTGGTTAAGTATAAATCAAAACAACTAATTATAGCGTCACGAAATCTAGTATCTCGTCTTGCTTCTATTTCTTCTACCAGCTTTTAAGCTATACCAGTGTTTTTAAACTCCAGATACGAACCCAGTGGACCAGCATTGAACAATAAACCAAATAACATAATCGAAATGGCATGCGATAAATACGTAGGATTTACTTATATACATACTATCGAATATATCATTTGTGATTTTTTTGGAAAATTTTGGTTAATATAATCAATTTGCGTGCATGCATATGATTTGACAGAATTAGGATAGCTACATTTATAAGGTTATTTTTATACTGGTGAGTTTACTTGCGTGGAACAAGTCTCAGTTATATTATTATGCCAGAGGTGTAAGCATGACGTCACCAGTTGAAAAAATAATTAATATGTCGCTCAATAATACACATGCTAGTGTTAAGAAACGATGCACTTAAGGGAACGAGTCTAGCACGCATCAAAATACTATATATTGGCATATAATACATTTAATATAGTATCTAGCTATATGCTGTTTAAGATACTGATTTGTGAATTATATGTATACAGAGCATTATATAATATGAGATTAGAATAATTAGTTAAATGTTTTGGATATATTTTCTATAGAAGCTATGACAATCACTTTCCACTTATTTACCACAAATATATTCATTATATGTTTATATTGACGTTACAATACTTATTTTATTTTGTAATTAAAAGATTGTTTCGTTCTATTTGATAAAATTAGAATAGTATTAATTAAATTGGATTTTACATACAAAATAGAATGATCTTCCAAATTGAAATAAGAGAATATTATATTCCATTTATATATCCCACCCCCCTACAACTCCTAAATAGTAATCTCAACTCTATTTCTAAATACTAAACCCTAAACATTAATCACTAACCCAAACTCAAATATAAATAATAATAATAATATAATTTATAATATTTTAAATCAACTAAAATTCTGAAAATAATATTTCAAATTTTGTAATATTAAACTATACTCTATAAAACGAAAAATAGAATACACTTGTGAAGTCTACACTAAAATGGATAATTAAAAATTGTTGGTACTATCTCAAAATAGACTGACATAAGAGACCATACTTAATGTTTTTCAAACAAACTCTAAGCGGCATGCCGAGTTTTCTATTTCATATCTCCAAAGTAGTATATAATTCAACTCTACTCACAACCAAACATTACCCTCTAACCCAACTCCAACCTTTAAATACTAAATCATAAACTCTATCACTAAACCCTAAACAAATATAAACTCTAATATATATATATTACAAACTTTTATATTTCAAAGAAGTAGTATAAAAATAAGTGAAGAATAAAATATCACTTATGAAATAGTATAGTAACCTCACATAAATAGCTACATTAAATACATAAACTATACTATAATTTTATTTCTACTGATATAAGTATTAGTTCACGTGATGCATCTTCGTTGTCATCTCTCTTATGTTTTTCTCCAGACATTACGACACTCAGTTACTGGCTCACTATCATTATTCCTCATCAACTCATATGACAAAGGAAAAAAGAATCCTCATTACCGTATATTGTCAGGAGTCATCTTCTTCATCACTTCTTCATTTCTATAACATATGGTCCACCGTCGTTATCTTCACCACCAACCACCAGATCTAAGCTAAATAACAATGGAAATCACCATTGATACAACAATAAATCCAGTTTGCGGTATGGAATTCAAAATTGAAACAACGTATGAAACAAACACATAGTTACAAGAATCAATAATGAGAGAAGAAGAAAAAAAGATAAATGAAAGAAAAGAGAAAAATAGAAAACGGTTGAATCGGTATTTTTTAAAAGATATTCCGGCAAATAAGATAAAAAATATGTTGAATATCATAGTCAACTTATTTTTTAGCTAGAAGTGAATTATAATTTTATTTTGCGCTGTCATACAAATTGGGTCTATCTCTTAAATCGATTACTGATAAATACTATAAAAATGAATGGCTATAAAATGCAGATTACGACTATGCGTTAACCGGCCGTAGTCAACTGTACACCTAGCGTGAATTCGATGTGTAAAAACAGTCTCATCATATCAAATATAAAATAAAATAGCGGTTCTATACCGCGTTTCAATCAAATATCTGAATCGACCAGAACCAAAGCATAAGCATATCTAAAATCATTATAGAACCAACTATATGCCAAATCAAACCGACCCGAATAGTAGTGTCGTTGCGTGGAGGCGGTTTAATGCGGGCATAAGAAACCATATTATTATTTACTTCCCCTCTTATTTCTTCTCTGTTCGACACATTTATTTCTCGTATCCATCACGCGTTACGTGGAACCCTAAATCAGATTCAGCTCGCCCTACAAGCTCCAATGCGATTCTGAAGCTAAGACAGACCTCCAGCCTTCATATACGATGCTCTTCTCCACGTTTGCCTCTCAGATTCGAATCAGTCTCCTCGCAACGCACGACGACTCTCACACAACTATTCTGTTTCCGCAACGAGTATTTCCGATTTAACCGTCCGATACACGCCGCGTGGTAATCAGATACGTGGAATTCTTCTCACTGACGTCGACCGCCGGGGAGAACTGACGACCTGCGCGGCGACTTTGTATACGCGTTGTGGCCTCCTCGAAGCAAGAGCAGAAAGAGGAAGAAGACAAGAGAGCTGAGAGAGCCCAGATTAGCAGACTAACTGAGTTTACGAGAACAGCGGCTCGCAGATCCATGCTTCAGAGTTGCATAAAGCGTATGTACGAAAGTAAAAACAATCTTCAAAGTTCAGTCTTGCTTTGCTGAAGCTTTGATTACTGTGTGTCGCAGAGATTGTTGATTCTGCGAGTCTCTTACCACAACTCGTGAAGAGAAAGCTCAGCGTGATGCCAGCATGATAGTGTTAGAGTTCATCTTCAATATATCATGGCCTGCATTGCGAAGGTATATTGCCTTGTGGAAGCTCAAAGCTTCTCTCTCTCTGCAGTAATGTTAGCTTAAAAGTGTAATCTCTAATCTATTCCTCTTTGTTGCAGTAGAGTTTCGGATCGCGATCATACAAACAGCCTGTATCTTCCAACGACGTGATATTGTGTAAGTGTTAATAAGAGTAAGGAAAGAATGAGTCTTAATCCATGTAGATTTGCTAAGCAGGCTCTAGACTATTTTGTGTGCTTTAGAAGAGAATGTGCATGTCTAAATAACGTCTTTTTACTTTTGATGTATTAAAAAGGTTTCAATTTCGTAGAGTCACGCTATCACGCAATCCTCTCAACATAGGTCCTGAAAGCACTCTCCAGGGCAATTGGCAGCCAAAAGCAGGGCGATTGCAAAGGATATTCTGGTATCTTTCACATTTTCTCTTGAACATGTCAGTATCTCTGCAGAGTGGGACTGTGGTCTTATAATAACTCAGCTTCTTGTATATGTGCAGTGATTGCTAAGCTCCGTGTAAAAATTTTTC
>CAJHQP010010255.1:0-19260 GCA_905132765.1 Moricandia arvensis
GATGCTCTTGGTGATTGGAGGATAGATCCTTCCAAGAACGAATCAAAGACTCAAGTTCTTCAGGTTTGTGGATTGAATGGTGACACCAAGAGGGATGGATGATCTCTTGATACTCCTAGATGAATAAAGTCAGATATGACACACCAACTTAGACACCCTTAGACTCTGGATATTACACACCAGAAACCTCAACTCGCCAACTAGAAGAGAGAGAGAGAAATAGGGTTTTGATAAAAGACTGCTTGAGTACAATAGAGTTTGTGGAAACCCTTAAATAAAGAAACCAGAGAACAAGCTCTCTATGGTTTCGGAATATAACATAAAAATATAGTTTAAAAGATTAACATAAGATAGAAATATTGGTCTTCTAGTAGTCTTGGGTCGAGATAGGCCTACGTGATTTGTAAGACAAGTCGTGACCTCGTTAAAAACCTTCCTCAGGAAAACCTCGTGGACAAAACCAAAAGCAAGGAAAAGAGCACACACCAATTGTCTTGCCTAAACCACTAGCTCAGATTGATGTAGAGATATCTTGAATGGTGATCAAGATATCTCGGATCATCAAACCTTGTCCATGACTTTCTTCTTGTTGTGGATGTGAAGTGAGTAATCCTACACAATATCCTTGAGTTTTCTTGCTCTGGAACGGGTCATGGGACA
The DNA here is from genome assembly GCA_905132765.1 of Moricandia arvensis. Taxonomy (NCBI): domain Eukaryota; kingdom Viridiplantae; phylum Streptophyta; class Magnoliopsida; order Brassicales; family Brassicaceae; genus Moricandia; species Moricandia arvensis. The sequence goes on from CAJHQP010010255.1 coordinate 661, forward strand.
TTCTGGAATGGTCAAAGCATCATCACCAGGCTGCTGGTGCATTGTGGCATCATGTGGCTCGTCTAAGATCTCTTTACCCTCTTTGGTAAGCTGGTCCATGATCACATCATTACCCGAAGGAACCAGAAGAGAAGAAAGAAGAAATTGCAGCAAAACAGGGTGAGAGAGAACAAGAGTTTGAATCAGAACCCACCCTCTTTGTCAAGCAGACAACTTGGAAACCTATCTGAAACAATTGGAGAGATCATCAGTTTATATGTGATCATGTGCCTGGTCTGAACCAAGCTGAAGAAGGAATGCTGATAGATCACATGAAGCACATGAATTGGAACTTACAACTATGGTTGAAGAAGGTGAAATCATTGAATATTTTTCTTTGTGATCTACTAACCAAACCTTCTGTATGGATTCAGACTAGCCTAGTGGAGCACCTGAGGTTTAACAAGGGCCTGCAACACCTTGTTTCAAACCAGGAGGAAGCTTGTGTTTGCATAAAAGCATCAACAACAATCTGATCCAAATAGCAGCAGCATTGAAGCTTGACTTGAAAGGGTTATTGCATGAACAGGGAGAACCAATGCTCGTTTCTGGTTTATCCAAGCTGAGATCACGTTTCCAGAAGTCTAAGATCAAGGCTTTTGTTTGGTATCAGTGGAGAGAAGCTCAATCATAAGCAAATGAGATCTGAACTAAACAAGGAGCATAAATTGCTTACTCTAAGTGTTACTTGTAATGAGCAGAGTCCAGTGAAGCCTCTAGGACGTGTGAAGGATTTACAAAGCTTTGTGTTTGAGTCTGGGGGGGATATAAACGTGCACAAGAGCTTAACAACACCATGTTCCAAAGAGAAACAAATAAGCTAAGATTCGACCATCTTTTCACCCTTGAAGAGCTGGATTTGCAGGACAAATCCTTTTAAAGGAGGAGGGAATGGTACGAACATGGATCAGCTTTCAAATTTATGCTCTGGAAAGCCAATGCACGTCTTAGAAAGACTATGGGCCATAGCACAGCTTAATGGGCTCATTGAGAGCTTATTGGCCTTATTCATTAGGTATTGGACCACATAAGGCTAGGAGCCTTGGTGAGACCTTTATAAAGATAGGAATGACTATGGACCAACATGGACGTTTAGTATTCAACCTGATTGACCAAGTAATTGATGGAAGGAAGCTGGTTGGACAGGAAATGAAATGGATGGTCTGGCATGATCGAGAAATGGACTGGTCAAACAGACAGGGACGAGAAATGAGTTAGAAATGGAAGATTAAGAACCAGAGCTGGAAATGGATTATCAGGAGTATTTCATCATCCAAATGAGCTTAAGGAGATACTTGGTCGCAGCAGAAACAAGATGGATTGAGCCCAAGCAAGAGTTGTTCGAAAAAGGCCTTTATCGGCCCAAAAAGTGGAAAGACAAGCCAGCTTGGATTATGATTGGGCAAGAAGATTAAGCACGTCCAAGATGGTTTATTTTAATTATATTTATGATTTTATTAAGTGTATACTAATTAGGATTAAGTTTGGTTATCATAAACCAATTTGCAGTAGGATTAGGATATGGTTTTTACTAAACTTACTTGGTTTTGGTTTAGGGGTTTTTAGCTTAGGATTTCGTTTCTTCTTTCTTATAATGTAGCCACGAGCCTCCATGTAAACAAAAACCATTATTCAATAAACTTAAGCTTTGGCTGAAACAAATCGTCTCTTAGGAGACTTCTCTATTCTTATTCACGTTGGTGAGCAGTTAAATCACACTAAGGAAGAGTTAAACCTTCTGTGATCCATCCTAGGACATCAAGCAGGACGCCCATGTGTCTCAGGAGTAGTAGCAAAACAGCTTCTGAGCAATCCATAGCTCTCTAGCAAAGTCCATCATCATCATCTATCATACACCTACGCCCCCCTTCAAGTGATCCAGGGAGAGACATCCATTCCAAGGCCGTACCAGATTCTTCACCAGACTAGTTGCCCATACACTCCTCAGCAGAATGGAGTTGCTGAGAGAAAGAACCGCCATCTAATGGAAGTGGCAAGGTCCTTAATGTTTCAAGCAAATGTTACCAAGAGGTTTTGGAGTGATGCTGTGACTACAGCTTGTTATCTTATCAACCGCACACCCACAAAGGTATTACAAGATCAAGCTCCCTTTGAAGTCTTAAACAAGTACAAGCCATCAGTGGACTACCTGTGGGTCTTTGGGTGCTTGTGTTATGTGCTGATTCTAGGAGAGCTGAGAAACAAGTTGGAAGCCAAGAGTACAAAAACAATGTTCATAGGCTACTCCATAACTCAAAAGGGATATAAATGTTATGATTCGGTGGCAAGAAGAGTTCTGGTGTCTAGGGATGTCAAGTTCATAAGAGAAAGGGGTATTATGAGGAAAAGAATCAAGAAGAGTTGAAGGACCTTACCTTATATAAGGCAGCAACTCTAAGGATCATCTTGGAAGGTCTTGGCATTGGAGTGACCAAGAACCCGAATGTCAGTGGTCTAGTAGGGACAAATGAAGCAAACCAGTCTCCCCACCTTGGTCATGTGGGAGGAAACACTGAAGATCAAGAAGGTGAAAACTCTGGTAGTAGTGAAGAGTTTGATTCAGGACAAGAAGAGTTTGACTCTCCAGAGGAAGATAGAAGTTCCAGATCTCATGATCAAGGTGGAGATACTCAAGAAGGTCAGAGAAGTGCTGAACATCAAGGGAGGAAGAACCGGAGGAAGGGGAAGTAGAACAGCAGCAACAGTTGAGGATAAGTTCTAGGATAAGAAGACCACCATTTGATTGGGTTAACACTAGGGTATACTACAATGCCCAAGTGGTTGCTCATCCATCTCAAGTGTTCTGTTCCTTTACTGAGTATCTAGAAGAGCATTGTTCCTTTATGGTCAATCTGGACGAGAGCTATATACCAAGGTCTTATGAGGAAGCTGTGAAAGACAAGGAGTGGAAGGATTCAGTTGGTGCTGAAGAAAGTGCGATGATCAAGAATGACACGTGGTATGAAAGTGAGTTGCCAAAAGGGAAGGAGGCTGTGACCAGTAGATGGATCTTTACCATCAAATACTTGGCGAATGGAAAGATTGATATGAAGAAAACCAGGATGGTTGCACGAGGCTTTACTCAAACCTATGGAGAAGATTATGTGGATACCTTTGCACCAGTTGCAAAGCTTCACACTATTAGAATCATACTGTCCCTTGCGGTTAACCTTGAATGGGGTCTTTGGCAAATGGATGTGAAGAATGCCTTCCTTCAAGGAGAACTTGAAGATGAGGTTTAAATGCATCCTCCACCAGGCCTGGAACACTTAGTAAAGAACGGAAATGTTCTTTGGCTCAAGAAGGCAATTTATTGTCTCAAACAATCTCCTAGAGCCTGGTACAACAAGTTGAGCACAACTCTCAATGGCAAAGGGTTCAAGAAATCTGAATTGGACCATACCTTGTTCACTCTCTCGACCACATCAGGTATAGTTGTCCTTCTTGTGTATGCTGATGATATCATCATCACAGTAAGTGACAAGGCAGGTATTCAATGCACTAAAGGCTTCCTTAAATCTGTGTTTGAAATTAAAGACTTGGGAGAGATCAAATACTTCCTTGGTATTGAGATTTGTAGATCCAAGGAAGGTTTGTTTCTGTCCCAGAGAAAGTATACACTTGATCTCTTAAAAGATGCAGGGAAACATGGAGGAAAGACAGCCAAGATGCCACTAGAGGATGGGTACAAGGTTCCTCGTGAGGGGGAGATTGAAGATAGCCGACCATTCCATGATCCTAAGCTTTATAGAAAGCTTTTTGGTAAGTTTATCTACCTTACCATTACCCGACCTAATATCCGTTTTGCTGTGAACCGGTGAGCCAAAACATGCAAATCCGAAAGGAACATCACTGGCACATGGTTGAAAGGATCCTGATGTATCTCAACGGATCACCACACCTTGGAGTATGGATGGGGTGCAACAGAAGCACCGAAGTGGTGGGCTATTGTGATGCGGATTGGGCAGGAGATAGGATGGACAGGAAGTCAACCACTGGATATTGCACTTTCATAGGTGGGAACCTAGTTACCTGGAAGAGAAAGAAGCAGAAGGTGGTCTCTTGTTCCAGTGCCGAAGCTGAGTATAGGGCAATGCTAAAGCTCACAAACAAGCTGGTGTGGGTCAAAGGCATTCTGAAGCATGTGGAGGTTGATCAGTCTACACCAATGACTATGCATTGTGATAACCAAGCCGCAATCCATATAGCCTCCAACTCAGTATTCCATGAAAGAACCAAACATATTGAGGTGGATTGTCACAAGGTGAGGCAAATGATTGGATTAGGAGTGATCTTGCCATGCTATACAAGGAGTGAGGATCAGTTGGTGGATGTGTTTACAAAGGCAGCAAGACATAAGACAATGGAGTCTATCCATGTGAGGTTGGGACTATTTGATCTAAACAAACTTAGCTAATCCCATGCTATGGGGTCTCCACTCTTTTTCCCTCATCAAGGGCTTTTATCCCAACAAGGGTTTTCTCTTTGGTGAGGTTTTTAATGAGGGAGATCTCATAGACTCCCAAGCTTGACTTGTTCCATATGTTCAAGCTTGAGGGGGAGTGTGAAGTTGAGGTATCTACTTTGAGTTGAATAGAGAGAAGGAGGAAAAGGGAAGGGTTTGAGTCGACCTTGTCCGTACAAGGCCGTACAGGCCGTACAAGGCCGTACAGGCCGTACAAGGCTGTACAGGCCGTACAAGGCCGTACAGGCCATAGAAGGTCGACCCAAAATGTCATTAGACCATGTTTTGGTAATGTACAAAAATAGGACGTCCGTACAACAAAAGTTACTGAGGTGAAAAGGGTAAAAGGAGAATACTTACCATGAGAAGAACGAGTGAGTTACTTGGAGTGGAAGACAAGGTTTGGTTCGACCAAACTATGACGCTTTAGGCGCCAATGTTGCCGTTTGTGGATAAGGCTCGGTAACGCTTACCAGCCTGTGCAAACTGTAAAGTGAGGAGCATCTAGTCGAGATGCCATTGGCATCTAGCCACCAGAGCCACTCGTTTGAACCATGGGACGCGCCTATTCTCCTGTCCACATACTTGCCCTTTCTTTGCTTTACGAAACCCTTGTAATCCTCCCTATATATTCCGGACTCTCTCTATGAATAAAGCATACAGTTCTCTCTAAACTTTCGGGTCTCATAATGTTCTTCATAGTCTTTGTTAAACCGAATAAGAGATGGAGTTATGATCTATTAGGAAGGCTGGAAAAGACTTATGGAATGGAGAGGAAGAAGTTTGGAGGTATCCGTACAAGGCCGTACAAGTGGTCCGTACAAGGCCGTACAAGTGGTCAGTACAAGTCCATACAACCATGGTCGACCAAAAGTAAGTTTGGGTCGACCAAAGTTACTCCGGGGAAAACCTCAGAAGTTACCTCCTCGCGGATAAGCTTCCCTCTTCCCTTCCGTGTTTCCAAGTGAACTGAACCTTAAGGATAAGGTTACCTCCGTGTCTGGACAGGATGGCCGAAAGAATCTAGTCAAGATGCCAAAGGAATCAAGCGTGTAGAGCTTCCTGGCCAAGTATTTGAATTAGGCGCGCCTAAGACCATTGACTCCACATGCTTATGTTGAAGCCTTATCTTGTATCCGTTAAGCACATCCATAACCTTCCCAATATATTTGTAACTCCTCTCATTAATCAAAAAAGCAATATTTTCGAGTCTCTCTTATTTCTCTCTAGTTGTTCATAGTGTTCTTCATGTCGAAATGGTTTCTTAACCAAGTCTCGATATTTTAGTCTCCAAATCCCTTCTAGTCTCTCTCAAACTCTATTCTATCTGTTTATACTCAGTTTCTATTCAGTCTTTCATGGTATCAGAGCCAGGTTCTCGTAAATCTGGGTTTTGATTTCATCTCTCACGAAGAACACCCAAGAACACCTTTTTCATTCCGCAAAACTTCAAGATGGAAAGTAACAAAACAACCATTATTCCAGTGATACTTAAGGGAGGAAACTATCTCCTATGGTCTCGTGTGGTGAAAACAGCAGTGGGGAGTAAGGGTTTGTGGAACCACATCCTTGAGGGTGAGGCTCCAAAGCTCATTACTCATGAAGGTGACAAGGAGATTATCGTGTGTGATGAAGTGAAGTGGATCCAGGACGACAACCTGGTGATGTCTATCCTTTAAAGCTCTCTAGATCCGTTAATCCTAGAGGCATACAACTACTGTGAGAAGGAAAAGGACTTGTGGGACACTCTTCAGAAGGTATATGGTAGCATCTCAAACCTTACTCGAGTTTTTGAGATCAAGCAAGCTATCAACAGTCTAGCTCAAGAAGCCATGGAGTTCACAAAGCACCTTCGAAAGTTTAGAGCTTTGTGGTCTGAACTCGAGATGTTGAGGCCAAGCACAACTGATCCAACTGAGCTTAATGAGAGAAGGGAGCAAGATTAAGTCTTTGGCTTGCTCCTGACTCTTAACTCTAGCTACAATGACCTGGTGAAACACATCTTGCGAGCCAAGAAGCTACCCACCTTGGAGGAAGTCTGCTCACATATTCAAAAGGAGCAAGGATCATTGGGTCTATTTGGAGGAAAGATGGAGCTTACCTTAGCTAACCAAGCTGAGGTACCTCAAGCCAACAAGGTGAATCGCTTTGAAGAAAGGAGTTTCAATGGCAACTGTGACCATTGTAAGCGACAAGGTCACAAGAAGCATCAATGTTGGATCCTCCATCCTCACCTGAAGCCAGCCAAGTTCATGAAGGATATAGATGCATGAGCGAATGTGAGGTATGGAGGGAGTGATCAGCAAGGAGGGGGTGGAGCCGGGCCGTCCAATCGGGCACAGGAGACTAAAGGTGGTGAGAACAAAGCCCTGGTGACTTACACAGCTCAAACCATCCGCCCAAATGAGCATGAGTTCAACCGCCGATCAGAGATGGATGCCCTCATCAAGATGCTCAAGGACAATGGTAACACTTTTGGTAACCTCAGGGGGTATTCTTTTGGTGCATTTAAGATTGCTAGTACTCATGATCAAACTGATGCTTATACTCACTCTAGGATTACTGGTTTATCTCATAGTGCTTCTAACATGTCTAAACCTTTGATAGTTGATTCAGGTGCATCACATCATATGATTAGTGACATTAGTCTGATTAGAGATACTGAACATGCGCATGGACATGTTATGATAGCTAATGGTGATAGAATTCCAATACGGGGTATAGGCAAGCTTAAATTGTTTGATAAAGAATCTAGATGCTTCTACATGCCTCAGTTTACTTCAGATTTGCTATCGGTTAAGAAATGTACTAATGATTTGCAATACAATGTGATCTTTATCCCTAATGATGTGAAGTTTCAGGATATTGAGAGCAGTCGTTTGATTGGGAAAGGAGTTACAAAAGGAGACCTTTACTTGCTTGAGGAGCTTACTTCTTTACCTGATCATAGTTATTCCTTTACTTTTCTGCTTCCGGTTTGAATAAGAATGCTTTGTAGCATGCTAGACTAGGACATCCTCATGTTATAGCTTTAAGCTTAATGGTTCCAGGTGTTATATTTGAGAATAATGATTGTGAAGCTTGTATCTTAGGCAAGCATTCTAAAACTGTGTTTCAAAAGTCTTCTACTATCTATGATCACTGCTTTGATTTAATACACTCGGATGTTTGGACTTCACCATGCTTATCTAGGGAGAACCATAAGTACTTTGTCACATTCATAGATGAGAAGTCTAAATACACTTGGATAACCTTGATTCCATCTAAGGATAGAGTGCTTGATGCATTTAGAATATTTCAAGCATATGTGACTAACCATTTCTATGCTAAGCTGAAATTTTTTAGATCAGATAATGGTGGGGAGTACACCAGTCAAGCCTTCAAGCAACATCTATCCAAGCATGGTATTCTTCACCAAACGAGCTGTCCTTACACCCCACAACAGAATGGAGTTGCTGAAAGGAAGAATCGGCCGGCACCTTGTGGAAGTTGCTAGGTCCATGATGTTCCAAGCTAATGTGCCAAAGAGGTTTTGGAGGATGCTGTGGCTACTGCTTGTTATCTGATCAACTGAACCCCAACTAAGGTTCTTGAAGATCAATCACCCTTTGAGGTATTGAACAAGCATAGACCAGCCTTGGATCATATCAGGGTCTTTGGTTGTCTCTGTTTTGTTCATAAACCGGGGGAGCTAAGGAACAAGTTGGAGGCCAAGAGCACAAAGGGGATGTTTATTGGTTATTCACCAACTCAGAAAGGGTACAAGTGTTATGATCCGGCAACCAGAAGGGTAGTGGTGTCTAGAGATGTGAAGTTCGTGGAAGAACGAGGTTTCTATGAGGAGAAGAACCAAGCAGATCTCAAGGATTTGGCTTCTGATAAGGCAGCCAAGTTGAGGATAATATTGGAGAATCTTGGGATTAACTTATCTCAGAATCTGAGGAATGGAGGAGGACAACAACAAGGAGGTCTTCCCACGGCTAATGATAATGGACAGGAACCCCACCTTGACCTTGAGGGGGGAAATGAACCTGAGGAGCAGCATGATGAAGAATCAGGTTCCACACATGATCAAGGTGTGGATCAAGATAAGGAAGAACCTGGAGATGGAAACCAGGAGGAAGAAGAGGTCAGGGAGGTTCAACCAGAAGCAGCTCAAGAAGCTCAACCTTTGAGAAGGAATACAAGGGTGAGAAATCCTCCATCCAACTGGATCAACAACCAGGTATACTATAATGCTCAAGTAGTTGCTCATCCTGCCCAAGCTGTATGCAATCGTATTCATTACCCGAAAGAGCATAAAGCCTTTATGATCAGTTTGGATGAGAGTCAGTTACCAAGATCCTAGATGAATGATCTCTTGATACTCCTAGATGAATAAATTGGATATGACACACCAACTTAGACACCCTTAGACTCGGGATATTACACACCAGAAACCTCAACTCGCAAACTAGAGAGAGAGAGAGAAACAGGGGTTTTGATAAAAGACTGCTTCAGTTCAATAGGGTGTTCGAAAACCCTTAAATAAAGAAACCAGAGAACAAGCTCTGTAGGGTTTCGAAAAGATAACATAAAACTATAGTTTAAAAGATAACATAAGCTAAAATGGATAGTCTTGGGCCGAGATAGGGCCTAGGTGATTTGTAAGACAAGTCGTGGCCTCGTTAAAAACCTTCCTCCGGAAAACCTCGTGGGACAAAACAAAAAGCAAGGAAAAGAGCACACACCAAATGTCTTGCCTAAACACTAGCTCAGCTTGATGTAGAGATAGCTTGAATGGTGATCAAGATATCTCGGACCATCAAACCTTGTCCAAGACTTTCTTCTTGTAGTGGATGTGACGTGAGTAATCCTACAACAGTCTCCTTGAGTTTCTTGGCTCTGGAACGGGTCATGGGACCTTCTGGAATGGTTAAGGCATCTTCATCAGCTGGTTTCTCCATGGGTGCATTCCTGGATACATCATCTTCCTTGTTGAGCTGGTCCATTCTCACATCACATTCATTTGTGCTTTCCATGATCACATCATCCCCTCCCTCTTCAAAAAGATTTGTCCTCAAATCTGTTTTACCTGCAATAGAGGGAACCAAATCAGTAACATCAAAGTTTAAAATCAGATTACACTTACCTTGCAAGCCTCTTTGATAGGCATTGCTGCTGACTGGTTCAGATATGGAGAATGCATTGAGCCATTTAGTTCCTGATTCATTAATCACACCTGATACATTGAAACAAAGCAAGTTAGCACATGAAAATTTATCAAAGAGTAATAATCTTATCCCAAATTCGTTTTTGTTCGGTTTCGGCTTGTGTGCTGCATCTGGTGGTGCTTCTTTGATGAGGATGAATCCAGTGACATCTTGGTGAATATCCTGGTCCCAATCAGGTGGTTTGAATCTCTTGTCTTCCTCAGGCTTCTAGTTTCTTCTTGTATGCTTCCAAGCTTCATCATAATCTGCACATGGATCTTTTGACAAAAACAAGTGCATCATATCTGTGAAATCAATGATAAAATAACTGTTTAAAACATGATCACTTACCTTAGCATGCTCACCTGGTCGCCATAGATAGGATTGAGATGTTTTGAACTCAGAAAAATTCAAACAAAGCACACAGAATATCATCCGAGTTGTAGAACTCATAACTCTTTCACCTGAGAAGCTTTGGACATGATTCCAATTCGACGTGAGAGACTGATGAGTTAAGTTTCCATAGAATTCGAGTTTGTTGAATAATTCCTTGTGATTGTGAAGATATGTTCCTCGGACTGCTCCTATGTCAAGACTGGCGGCTAGACAGCTTTCAAGGTTTGCTTGTTGTGTCTCCAACTTAGCCAAGGATTCATCATTTATTCTCTGATCTTTATAGCCCCTATTTTCACATGTACTTTTCTCAGCTTATTTTGGACAAGTCAAGTGGGTTATCATTTGAAAGAAAGTATTGTAGACCAGCATGTTAACAAGGGATAAAACAATACATCTAGAACCATTTATCTCAAGTTTCAGAAGTGCAATGGGTTTAGCAAAGAACGTGTTATACACTAAGATATCATCAACTAACAATCCAACACGTTTATAAACATTTTCAGCACACAAACAATCAATCTCAAGCTCAGAGATATTTGCAGATTTCAAAATTTCAAACTTAACATCATAATGATGCAATTTTGGTTCATGCAACTTCCTAGGTTCTTTCAAGACATATGTGGATGCAAAACAATCATCAGTGATCAAATCATGCCTAGGAAAATTCACAACAAAAGTTTTCTGTTCAGTTCTAGCAAGTGAATCACAAAGTTTTCTAGAACAACAATCAGATTGTTTCAATTTAAGCTCAAAACCCTTTTCAAAAAGATCAAAACTTTTGTCATGTTTCAGAAAATGATCAAGACTCAAAATATGACCAGAAATGTTTTTATTTGATTGGAAAACGTTTTTTATCAAATAGGTTTTCTGGTTTAAGTTCTTTAAAAGATTTAAACATGTTTTCAAAAACAGAATTTGAAACACAAAAAGCTTTTACTTTGTCAAGATCAAAATGTTTTATGTCTTCAGTACTCACTTTAACAAACATTTCAGGCACAGAAGCAAGCATATTAAATTCCTTACAGTGCTCTTGTAAGTCATAAGAAAAGGATTCATGAGCTGTTTCAGACTGCAAGTTTTTGTGCTGTTATAGCTCTTCTCCCTGCGTTGATTGCTCTGGTTCTTTATCTGCTGTTTCTTCTGTTGCAACCTGTGACACTAAAACAAGGCTACTCGGTTGCACCGGTTCAAGAAAAGTTAGCTCACCACAAGAAGTACTGAAATTAAATTCAGGCTGAGGTAAGAAAAGAGAACACTCTTGTTCTGTCCCAGACTTTTCATTTACCATTGATGTTTCTGTTTGAGCTTTTCGAATTGGTGCATTTAAATCTGATTGTGCAGCTGAGTCTGGTTTCTTATCATGTTGGAATTGTTCCTCCACATCCCTAAACGCTTGCGAAATTGCCTTCCTTATGCTATCTTCAATGGAACATGTTGACGTTTTGCTTGATGAACAAATTGTACTAGATGGACGTGATCTCTTGCTGTCAGGTTGTGTCTGAACCGAGATTGAAGAGTAGAGCTTTGTCTTAGATGGTGGTTTTCGAAGTACTTCCTTGTGGTACTGTCTTGGAACATACTCTCTACGCATCAAAGCTCTCAATTGAAACCATGTTTCAACTGGTTCTTTTCTGTCAAGTCTTCTGCACTTTACCAATTGATTCCACCAGCTTAAAGCATCACCACAAAGCTCAGCAGTAGCCATCTGAACCTTCTTTTTTCAGCACAGTGTTGACTACTGAAAATCAACTCCATCTTCTCTTCCCACTCCACATATGCAGCAGGATCAGCATCACCATAGAAAGGAGGGATTCTTATCTTTGCTCAGCACATTTGTCTCTGCCACTGCCTCTGCCTTCATGCCCACGTCTCAGTCTCCTCTCACTGCTTCTAGACTCAAGACTATGACCAGTAGCTTGTTGGAGATCCTGTCTAAACTGCTACCGAAAATTATCATGGCTAGTTTTCATCTTCTGCTGCAGCTGAGCATTCATAGCCTTAAGTAACAGCCTTTCATCCTTAGTGAGGACTCCTTTCTGATCTCCTGCCATGGTACCTTAGACAAGAGAAAGATTAAGCCAGTAAGTAGTTCAAGGAGTACACGAGAAGGAACAAAGACAAACGCAACACAAAAAGGTACTTGCTCGGCAAGGTATTTTTTTTGCGGCTAGGTTTTGAGAAAACTAGGGCTTTCGCCTAAATCCAAAAAAGGAAAGTGCACAAAATTTTGCCTAGAACACAAACACACGAGCAGCGCTAAGACAATCTATTGTTCTACTTTTATTAGAGATGATAGAGAAGAATTACGGATGAAACAAAAGAAGTTAAGAGAGAAAAGAGACTTCCCTAACCAAAGTTGCTCTGATACCACTTGACGCGCCCCTAGGATGCTTATTTGGTTGATGGGAGGATAGATCCTTGCAGGAACGAATCAGAGACTCAAGTTCTTCAAGGTTTGTGGATTGAATGGTGACCAAGAAGGATGGATGATCTCTTGATACTCCTAGATGAATAAATCGGATATGACACACCAACTTAGACACCCTTAGACTCTGGATATTACATACCAGAAACCTCAACTCGCCAACTAGAGAGAGAGAGAAATAGGGTTTTTGATAAAAGACTGCTTCAGTTCAATAGGGTGTTCGAAATCCCTTAAATAAAGAAACCAGAGAACAAGCTCTCTAAGGTTTCGAAGAGATAACATAAAACTATAGTTTAAAAGATAACATAAGCTAAAATGGATAGTCTTGGGCCGAGATAGGGCCTAGGTGATTTGTAAGACAAGTCGTGGCCTCGTTAAAAACCTTCCTCCGGAAAACCTCGTGGGACAAAACCAAAAGCAAGGAAAAGAGCACACACCAAATGTCTTGCCTAAACACTAGCTCAGCTTGATGTAGAGATAGCTTGAATGGTGATCAAGATATCTCGGACCATCAAACCTTGTCCAAGACTTTCTTCTTGTAGTGGATGTGACGTGAGTAATCCTACAACAGTCTCCTTGAGTTTCTTGGCTCTGGAACGGGTCATGGGACCTTCTGGAATGGTTAAGGCATCTTCATCAGCTGGTTTGTCCATGGGTGCATTCCTGGAAACATCATCTTCCTTGTTGAGCTGGTCCATTCTCACATCACATTCATTTTTGCTTTCCATGATCACATCACCCTAGAGGGTCCTAACTGTCTTTTATGGTCAAGAGTGGCCAGAGTTACCTTGGGAAGTCATGGACTTTGGGACAGCCATATCATGGAGGCTGAAACTTTAAAGAGGATGGCTCAAGAGGATAGTCAGGCTACTTGCCTAAAGCATGAAGACAAGTGGGTTCAAGAGGAACTGCAAACACTTGGAATTATACACAGCTCCCTGTCTGAACAGATCTTGGAGGATCATTATCACCTCAGAACCGCCAAGAGTTTATGGGAGAAGCTTCAAAATGTTTATGGGAATCGATGGGAGAGTCTTCAAGCTGTCTATGATCAAGACAAAGTTTTCAGTCTTCTCCTAAACATGGATTAACCCTGCAATAGTCTGATAAGTTATATCATTCAAGAAAGGAAGCTTCGAAGTTCCCTAGGAAGCCAGTCAAGTACATTTAAGCTCAAGGAGTTTGAGCATCAAGTAATTACAGGAAGAACCATGTATTCAGCACTCTGTGTTGATTCTAATGAAGGAGGAACATGGAGGAGTATGGCAGGGGTGACCAATTCTGATAGTCCAGTGACCATAAGAGACTTTGATTCCTTTATAAAAGCTGCCAAGGCCCTTATCTCACCCAAGGAGGTTGGTAATTATTATCCTCACTTCAAACCCATCATTATAGATTCAGGAGCTAGCCATCACATGATTAGTGATAGGAACCTGGTTAGTAATATCAAACCTGCCTCAGGGAATGTGCTTATAGCAAATGGTGATAAGGTTAAGATAGAAGGGATAGGGAATCTTTGGTTGTTTGATAGAGAATCCCTGCCTTATATATGCCTCAGTTTACATCAAACTTGCTATCAGTTAAAAGGGCAACCGTGGACCTGAATTGTAAAGTTCTTTTTAGACCTGATGAGGTTGAATTTCAAGACCTGAAGACAGGGCAGGTAATTGGAAAAGGGTACAACCATCAGGAACTATATCTCCAGGAATTTCAAGACCTGGAGCATCTCCTGCTCACTGCCTAGTCAGTACTTCTAATGTGATTGAGAGCATCATGTGGCACTCCAGATTGGGACATCCTCACGCTAGAGATTTGACCTTGATGTTTCCGGATATGGTGGTTTAGAATGATGATTGTGAAGCCTGCATCTTGGGGAAGCATTGTAGAACAGTCTCTCCAAGGTCTAGAACTATCTATGAGAAGTGTTTCGACCTGATTCACTCTGATGTGTGGACAGCGCCTTGTATGTCCAGAGAGAATCACAAGTATTTTGTCACCTTCATTGATGAGAAGTCCAAATAAACATGGGTGACTCTGATTCAGTCAAAAGACAGGGTGCTGGAGGCATTCAAGAACTTCCATAACCATGTCCTCACCCATTTCAATGCCAAGTTGAAGATCCTCAGGTCTGATAATGGTGGAGAGTACACTAGTCAAGATTTCAATCAATACTTGGCTCAGCATGGGGTGATACATCAAACCAGCTGCCCTTACACACCACAACAAAATGGGGTGGCTTGAGAGGAAAAATAGGCACCTAATGGAGGTGGCCAGAAGCATGATGTTTCATACAAGTATGCCTAAAAGGTTTTGGGGAGATGCAGTCTTGACAGCATGTTATTTGATCAATCGAATTTCCACCAGAGTTCTCCAAGATCACTCACCATTTGAGGTACTCAACAAAACCAGACCATTTATTGACCATATGCGTGTATTTGGGTGTTTTTGTTTTGTATTAATACCAGGTGAACAAAGGAACAAATTAGAAGCAAAAAGTACAAGGGCAATGTTCATTGGATACTCCCCAAACCAGAAGGGTTACAAATGCTATGAACCAGAGACTAGGAGAGTCATGGTGTCTAGAGATGTGAAGTTTGTAGAATCAAGAGGATACTACAATGATATGAGTTGGGAGGATCTAGAGAACCTATCTCAATCAGCCTCTGATAGAGCAAGCAATCTTAGGAGAGTGATGGAAAGCCTTGAAGAATGGAACCTGAACCAAAAGGGTCTACACCAGAAGCTGATAAAAGGGTGGAGACTGAAACTGATTCCAGCAATGATGAAGTTGAGGTTCAGGTGGTTCCTCACCTTGACCATGTGGGGGACAATACTGTTGGGCCAACACAACCAGAAAACTCAGCAAGAATTCATGGCCAAGCTGAGCAACAAGATCAAGAGGAATCATTGGTAAATGAGGGTTAGTCCTCAGATGATGCAGAAGCTGTTCCAGAAGAAGTAGCACCACCAGTACTAAGGAGGAGTACTAGGCTCAAAAAACCTGCTTCTAATTGGATCAACACAAGGGTTATTTCAACTCTCAAGCAGTTGCCCATCCTACTCAAGAACATGCTCCCTAGCTCAATATCCTATGGATCATCATGCCTTCATCACTAACCTTGATGAGGCTTACATACCAAGGTCATATGAAGAGGCTATGGCAATTAAGGAATGGAGATTCATTCGGAGATGAGATGGGTGCTATGGAGAAGAATGGAACCTGGTTTGAAACTAAACTTCCCAAAGGAAAAAAGGCAGTAACAAGCATGTTGCTGTTCACAATTAAGTACTTAGCCAATGGGAAACCTGAGAGGAAGAAGACCAGGCTGGTAGCAAGAGGCTACACTCAAGTATATGGTGAGGACTATCTTGAAACCTTTGCACAGTGGCAAGCTTCACACCATAAGGATTTTGCCTCTCTCTTGCTGTGAATTTGGAATGGGATCTTGGCAAATGGATGTCAAGAATGCATTCCTACAAGGAGAGCTAGAAGATGAGGTATACATGCGTCCACCACCTGGTATGGAAGCATGGTTAACCAAGGAATGTCTTGAGGCTTAGGAAAGCAATCTATGGTCTGAAGCAATCTCCAAGAGCCTGGTATCACAAACTGAGCACAACCTTAATGGAAGAGGCTTTGTAAAATCTGAGGCTGATCACACCTTGTTTACTCTCACCAGCCAGCAAGAATCATTGTGATCCTCATTTATGTGGATGATATCATTATCACAGGCAGTGATAAAGAGGGATCAGCTCCACCAAGCTTTTTCTCAAGGAAACATTTGATATCAACGGATTCGGGAGAGCTCAAATATTTTTCTAGAGATTGAGATGTGTAGATCCAAGGAGGACTGTTTCTGTCCAAAGGAAATACACTCTTGATGTATTAAAGGAATTCTGGGATCTTGGTGGCTAAAGCTGCTAAAAACCTCTAGAGGAGGGGACAAAGTTATGCGTGAGGGGGAGATTGAAGATAAGGCATATGAAGATGTGAAGCACTATAGAAGGATGGTGGGAAAACTCCATATATCTCACTATCACAAGACCAGATGTGTGCTTTGCAGTGATCAAGTGAGCCAGCATATGCAAGCTCCTAAGATGCACCATTGGAACATGGTGGAAAGGATTCTGAGGTACTTGAGAGAAGCACCAGGGCAAGGAGTTGGATGGGTTGCAACAAGAGTACTGAGATAGTAGGCTATGTGATGCTGATTGGGCTGGAGATAGGGTTGATAGGAGATCAACTACTGGTTATTGCACATTTATTGGAGGCATCTTGGTTACTTGGAAGAGCAAGAAGCAAAGGTGGTTTCATGTTCAAGTGCTGAGGCAGATATAGAGCCATGAGGAAAGCTTACAAGTGAGCTAATCTGGATCAAAGGACTGCTTAAGGATTTGGGAGTTGAAACAACAGCACCAATCACTATGCAGTGTGATAACCAGGATGCTATACACATTGCCTAGAAATTCAGTCTTTCATGAGAGGACTAAAACATCATGACGTGGATTGTTCAAGGTAAGACAAGTTGTGGAGGAGAAGATCATCTCTTGCTAACAACAAGAAGTGAAGACCAGTAGCTGATATTTCACAAGGCTGCGAGTGATAAAGGTCTGTGAGTTCATTCATCCAAAAGCTTAGGCTCAATCCGACTCACTTCACGGATCTGTCTTCCGATGAAGTGTTCTACTCTTTTTTTCTTGGCTTGGCTTTTTCTCCTGTGGTTTTAAACCTAGCTGGCGTTAATGAGGGAATGGCTTATGGCTTCAAGTTGACTTGTTCACACTGGTAAGCCTTGAGGGGTAGTGTTGACATTGTTGCAATGAAGGATGAATGATAGAGAAGATAATTTTAAGGCATGAGGACATCTAGAATGATCGAGTTGTAAATGATGACTTGTCCGTACAGTTGGTCTGGTGACCTAACTTGACTTGTAATGACAAGAGAATGTTTAACTTGAGAAGAAGGAAGAAGAAGGACGTTTAATCTATTCAGAATGAGGGGTTCAAGCTTGAGCGGGACATTAGGGAGGAAGTCACGTGTGGTGTTAGGAGAGTGGAAAATTGCTAGTTCCTGTCGCTTTCCAACATTGGGCTGGACGTGCCCTGGCCCTCCTCAGACTGTCCTGCCATTCTCGTCATCCATTCAAGACTGTCCTGCTATTTTCTCTGTCCTCATTATTTTTTTTTCTTTATTAAACTGTTGATTATATATGTATTGTCTGGTCTATTATATAGCCATTACAAGCCTAACGATAAGCAATGGAAATCTCTTCTCTCTCTTCTCCTATCTCTCTCGTCTCTCTTTGTTCTTCATGTTCTTCATTCTACAGTAGTACTAGCTTCTAAATTATCTCATTCCTAACAGTAATCTCAAACACATCAATCGGTCACACAAGGAGCATCTCGCAGATACCTTTCCAGATGCCATTTGTTCCCATCTTCTTCCTTAACGCATCGAGACTCTTTCTTCTTCTGTTAGCTTCTTCTTGACTTGGCTGCAAGGTAGTGGCCATGGCGGTGTCGGATTTTGGGTTTGGTCGTCATTTGCCCTATTTTTTTCACAAACGCAAAATGTTTCCTGGTCGAATATAAAGTTTCTTGGGTCGACTCGTGCGTACGGTCCGTAGTCCGTAAACGTGCCGCGTACAGTACGACGCCCTATTTTTTGGGCACCTAACCATTTGCTCCCAAACTGCAAACCCAAGCCTCTTCCTTCAATAGTAACCTTATAAACTTGTTCTAGCGCTCTGGCATAAGCTTTTTGGGACCTTCCTTAGACCTTGATCGTCTTTAGAGGTTGGCTTTTGCCGCAAGTTCATGCACGAATTAACCTTTAGTGAGATGGTTTTATCTCACTTTTTCAGGTTTACAAGGGTAGAAAGAAAGTGGGTGATTTTCAGCCTTCCAGAAACTTGGGAGTGACGCTTTCCCATTAAGTTGGGTTTTTTTTTTGGTTTACTTACTTATGGTACCAAGGCTCTTGGTGATTGTTTAACCCCATATATTGCTTTTTCAATCTCAAAGCATTCCTGGTTTGACAAGGTGTTCTAGGTCCAGGACGGTGGTCTCATGTAGACCTCATC
>CAJHQP010010256.1:0-19253 GCA_905132765.1 Moricandia arvensis
GGAGAGATAAACATTGATTCTGCTAACTACCAAACCTCCAAAACCGTCGCTAGAACTAACGTTCTACGAGATGGAGGCTAACTGTTGGGTCAAAATCGGCCACGACAAAAACAAGTATAAACTCCCAAGAAATACGTTCTCGTGTAAGCAAAAGATAATTGACCCGAAACATGCGGAGAGGGGTTCAATTTCGCCTGACACACAAAGGAGCCGCTGCACAGATACGTGTTAGAAAAAGTTTTCCCAAAACACATTGGTAACACGTACCCCAACCGAAATACGACAAAATGACTAGAAGATTCGATATCTACTCCGATGGAGAAGATGCCGAGAAAACGTCTACTTTTTCGACAGCCAAATCAAGCACATGGCGACCAACCAACTCGCCCGTATTCGGTGATCGTACTGCACTGATAACCAACTCGCTGATGGCGATTGGGTGCACGAGCAATCCGAGTCGCAACTCAATCGGCAAGTCATATCAACAATCCATTTTCAAACTCGTCGCCTCGTTAATTCACAACTCTCATACCTGATCAAACTTATCTTGTCCGTCTCTGAAAAGATTGAACATTGGACCATTACCGAAAGAAACTCGCTTTCTCGAGAAAAGGATCAGGTAAAATCGTATGAAGACGCCGTACGGTTAACTAACACCAAAAGTCATACGCCTCCATACGAAAGATCCTAACTCCGGACGAACGTCATTTTAAGCAATACCATTTTGATAAAATGGTAGAAACACTAAGTAAGAAAAAGGGCCTGATGAGTCTAAAACTTGCCCAAAGCCCACTCCGCGATTATCCGAAATCACCCCAGACTTCATACGGTTTATCTTAATTTTGCAGGAAGAATAGAACTATTGGAAGATAAATGACCAAAACGGGGTAAATGTAAGTTGTCGAAAATAATTTACAGATCGAGAAGAAAATAGGAAATTTCCGCGAAGCTATAAATTCGACCAGGGCAAAAGGGTGAAGACCAAACCGCCTTGGGGATATATAAGGACTTCGATGAATAATTGATTAGCAACACACGAAAATCTCAGTCAGACGCAAACATAGCTTAGCATTAGAGAATTTAGGCAACTTTCGTTTTTTTTATTCGATCCTGTCAACTTAACTAGGGATTGCAGTTCTACGGTTACTAGAACTAGGCATTCGCTGACATCTCTTATGTGAGCCCATTCTGTTCTAAACCTCCATACACAAAATTCGGAATAAAGACATCTATTTGCTATCTTTTTCGATTCTTAATTTACTTTTCGATGTTCATTTGTATTCAAATGATTGGCATGTGGTTTAGCAGAATATCGAGACTTGAGAAACTAGGGTTTACCCTGGCAATTCCTAATTCAACATAAATCGACAGTGCAATTCCGATCCCATAATATCTTATAACCACAAGGGCTCAGATTCCTTATTAATTGCACTCATCGTCTCTCTTATTGTCTATGAATCTAGGTCAAAGTAATCAGTCACACTCTCGTGCTACTTCCAACTCTCTAGATCTAGTATTAACAAGCCACCTTGGGTAAAGATCTAATATATAACCTAGCAAATCCTAATGACTATCAGTTGACATTAAGAAACATAAATCGAAACCTAACATGATGAATATACTCAACATGGAAAGCAATAACACAAAACACAGTCATCAAATAAATACTAGATAATAAAAATAAATCAAAATTAAAGAGAGTTCCAATCAATCTCCGGAATAAGGATACTCATCTCTCTCTCCAGAAACTTAAGACAATCAACAATATCAAGCTTAGCATCAACAATGGCTTAGAAAACTATATAAATTAGGTGCTAAATCTCGTCCAGGGGTATACTGATAAATTGTGGTGGCTTCTAGGCTTAGTCGCATAAAGACAAGTCGGGCCTAGTATTTTGGGATAATCACCGTTGAAGCGACACCATAGCCTGGGCCGTCGATTGACAC
Organism: Moricandia arvensis; assembly: GCA_905132765.1. Classification (NCBI taxonomy): domain Eukaryota; kingdom Viridiplantae; phylum Streptophyta; class Magnoliopsida; order Brassicales; family Brassicaceae; genus Moricandia; species Moricandia arvensis. The sequence continues at coordinate 1,948 of CAJHQP010010256.1, forward strand.
TGCTTTCATCTCTCGACAGCTTCCTCTCGCGAAGTAGACACACCACTCTTACAGTACATCGGGCATACCTTAGATCTAATATCAGATAGATCTCAAACGGTGGCATTGGAAATATCCTATCTTTTGTTCAATGATATGGGCTCATTGCACTGTGGGAAAAAATCTCTCATGCGTGAGTAAAATTCTGATGCAGTCTGCGCAGTTCTGTATCGTCAAGACAGCTCCAGGAAATCATCTAAGTATCTACCAGAATGTACATGACCTAAAAAACACTGCTAATACAACTCTCGAAACATATAATAGACTCTACTAAGGCTGATATCCATGGCCTATTAACGTAGAAATATCATACACTCTATCAAGTTCTTCATGTTCGTTTCCAGAAAGATAGCTCTTCTTCTCTTGTCATAGGGTTGTCGACTGAGACTCATCCGCCAGTCTCTCAGTCCTTGTGACGACATGGATGTATGTCTGCGTCTTCTTTCATAGGCTCAGACTGGCTTACGAGAATGCACACGTCGACGGGTTCGATTTTCCTCTTCTTTATCTTCCTCGATTGAGGAAGGTCTCCCGGTTTTTCGTGTTGGCCGTTGGGCTTATCCTCATCGGGATTTTTCCCTGCTGTACCGGTACTAAAAGGAGTCGCAAAATCGATGTCTTCTTCTGCAGCATTTGGGTTGTTCTACCACGCCGATAGATATGACCATCGTTCCTTGTGTTAGGGTTTTAACCTGTTTAGTGAGAATGAACTCATGACCTTGTCTTGTTTTGCCGAGATTCGTTTTAATCGGCGTTAACCACAGTGATGTTCGTCGTGGGAGTATTACAGACAGTTGTCTGTCATTGAGGTGTTGTTGTTGAGATCGTGAGCTGACATGTTTGATCAGCGTTGGTGACTGAGAGTTAGACTGATCTGTACCCCTCCTTCTAAGCGCCATATTGTGGGAACGAAATTCACACTGTCAATTTCCGTTGAGTTAGGAGGCCAAGTAAACCAGCTTTCCCAGAGGTCCCGGATTTCTACAAAGCAAAAACTTCAACAATCAAAACAATGAGAACTAACGATATAATGACAAATTGATTCAACAAAAAGAGAGCAAAAGAAGATCTTATTCGATCTGTGATTTAAGCGTTATGACAAGTAGAGCCTTAAGCGGTAAGAGCCCTGCGGCGAGTTTCCTAGTTCTAACCTTGTAAGACTTGATTACACCTAGTTGAGTCACAGCTCATAACAGAAAAACAGAAGTATGCCTATTTCCCTAAATGCTATGTTGCTTTGGATTAAAATTTGTGTCTCTCTGCATCTTCAGCCTCGAAGTCCTTATAGTATCTCTCCCAGAGGTGGTTTGCTTTTCCCCTTCTGCCCTCTGTCGAGTTTATCGCTTCGCAGAAATCTTCTTATTTTTCCTTCGATCTCCTGATTATCTTTGGAAACTTCACATTTATCTTCCAACTAAATATTTTTCTTCCTGAAAAAACAAAGATAGACTGTCATAACGATTGACTCGATTTCGTGTAAAACAGCGAGTGGGCTTTTAGCCCTTTTTTAGACCTTCTTGGGCTGTTTTTTTGACTTAGCATTTTTACGATTTTATCGAAAGAGCGCTTCCGAAACAACGTCGATTCCGAAGAGAGCTCGAATTTCTTGTATAGTGGAGGCAACTTTAGGTGTTTAGTTAACCATTGCGTTTTACAAGATACAATTCAAACCTTATAAGAGGATAACGGGTTCTTGCGGTAAAGTTCAATGGCAGCTATGATTGAGACAAAGATAAGAACGATTTTGAATCCGATTTTGGCAGAGGGAGGCTTAAGAGGACGGGATGAAGATGGATTGGTTGTATCCAACTCGCGAATGGGCGCGTTTGTATTGCTTGTTGACCCACTCTGACGAATGGGCTATGTTGGACGGCTTTGCTTGATACAACTCGCTCGTTCGGTCCTAGTTCACGATCTGAGCTTCATAGTCGTTTTGTTTTTTCGATGCTTGGGATCCGATTTTCCGAGCCTAGAGTAAATCTGTCTGAGGAGTTTATCGTGCGACCTCTTTCAGTTCATACGATAACTCGAGTTCGCTTTTTTCCGCTCTCGTTTTCTCAAAATATTAATCTCCTCTCTTTTCAAAGAGGACATTTCTCCTAGGAAGTTCTGACGTCAATTTTTCGTATCCGATTTTGACCCCAACAACAATAGATAGAAAGACATCGGGCCAAAACAATGCTTAGAAAACACATGAAATAGGGGTTTCAGTTGGCTTAAAGTCAATTGTTGACTTGTGTGTGACGTCTGGGAATTTAGTCAGTCTTTAAATAGTCTCCGCACATCTTTCTGGTATCAGTGTCGAACGAGACTTAGAAGTGGTGTACGATATCAACACTCCTTCTGTAATCTCAACAGTTTCTTCTTGTGAGGTAGACATCCCTAATCTTCCAGTAAAACAGGCATAACTTTGGCGTCTAGGATTCTTTGATTGACTCAACTGTATGCATTGGAAATATAACCCAAGCTATATATTGGTATAAAATATGAGATCAATCTCATCATTCGAGATCTCTATGCGTTGATTAACTTCTCAATGCGTTTGTGCTTCTCTGCATCTCAAACACGTCCAAATATCTAAAGTTCTCCAAAACGCACTATGTACTGAAAACATCTACATTAAACAGCCTCAGAACAGCATATAATAGAACTGTTCTAAAAATTCACTTATATTGTGGGCCTAAAATTAGTAAAATCCAATGTGTATATATCAAATGGTCATAGAAATCTTCTCGCTAATGAGTGAGAGATATACAACATGTTTCTCTTCATGTCGCAAACGCTCCACAGTAGCCAGTGAAGGCTCTCTGAAGAAATAGAAAGAAATTCAAGCTCTAATCTGCAATATCCGTGACTATGAAGAATCTACTGAGAACAAAGCATGCCGATTTGTACATGAAGGTTTCTAAAAATCTTCCTAAATGTAGCCGTTGAGCGAATCTCAAAGGTGATGAATGCGTTTTATGGTTCTATCTTCTGGACTCAGCTTCTCAGCATCACACCCTGGGCATATATAATAACTGAAGAACCTGTATCACAAAGGGCGCTAGGGTAGTTATGACTCAATCCAGCAAGGAACCACGATCTGGGAGCATTGTGGAGTGATCGCTACGAAATCTGTAAGACCTTTGATTTGATAGCCGTAGCGGGTCTGACCACTACGTCGTAGTCTCCCAATTCACTGCCCATTGGCTAGGCACTCTGATACTTCGGGCTTATGGAGGACGGTTTTTAACGGAAGTGAGGTCGAACGACGATTTGGTTAGCCTAGAAGTAAGGACGCAGCTTCCGATTACGACCACTAGGCAGCACTAATTCTTCTTCAGGGGGTAGATTGAATCTGTCTGTTTCCTTTTCTCGTACAAGGGCAGCACTCACTGTGTTCTCTGATACGCTAGATATAGAAGCAGAATTTCTCCGTCCATTGGAAGTCTTTCGGATTCTCCAGAGCCTCGAAGAAGGCATGAACTTGTCGAATAGCCTGGAGATGAATCTGCTTAAGGCGGCATTCACTTAGCTTCTAGACTTCTTCAACATCCTGGGGGAAGGAATGTCGTGGATGACCCTATCTGCTCAAATTACTTCGATGCCATGGTGGGTTACGATGTGTCCATGAATTTCCTGAGCTGATTCCAATTGAGCACTTTGCGGGATTAAGCTTCATGATGTATTTACAATGGTGGAAAAGGCTTCTATAGATGTGATATATGGTCTTTGCTTCCAGGGATTTGATAGCATGTCGTCGATATAAACTTCCATAAGTCTGCCGATCTGCTCGGCAACATCATATCACAGCCTCTGGTAAGGTAGTTCGCGTTGTTCTTGAGGCGAAAGGCATGACCTTTTTGCAGTAGATACCCTGGACGTCATGAAGGACGTCTTCTCTCAGGTTCATAGTATATGGTTATACCCGAGAGACGCCTCATAAACTTGTTAGTTGGTGTCCAGCGTTGCATTGATTAGTGGGATCCTTAGGGCAACACTTGTTGAAATCTGTTAAGTCTATACATATCGCCACTTCCATTATTTTCTTTACCACTACACGTTGCTCGCCATTCAAGATATTGCAGTTCCAGATGAATCCAGCATCCAAAAATTCTTGACTCTTCGTTTATGATTGTTCCCTCTCCAGGACAAACTTCCTTCTCTTTTGCCTAATAGGCTGGTGTTGAGGATCGCTTTTAGTTGATGCACGATGGTCTCTGGATAATTCCCGGCAATATCCACAGGGGACCAGGCGTAACCTGTCGGAGTTGGACTGACGAAGTCTATCAGCCTCTGTCTCAACCATGTGGCGAGCTTGGAGCCTATCTTGAGGTTCAGGTTCGAATCTCTTCAATTAGTGGCACGTCTTCCTTTCTCCGACGTCTGGATCTTCTGTATGCGGGACCGGAGGCTTGCTTTGTAATTGCTAGAAGACTTCATTTTTCCTTCAGGGTTGTCTGGTAGCAAAGCTTGATCATCTGATGGAGCGTCGAGGGGACGGCCCCCATGGTGTGGATCCAAGGTCGTTCGATATCATGTTGTATGATGGCTTCCAGTCAACAACCAGGAACTTGGTTGCCCATAATGATGCCTTCAGCATACACCGGGTGGATGACTTCTCTGACGGTTTGCTTGATTCCCCGTTGAATCATATGAGCGGGTGATGTAGCTTTTTATGTGTACTCTCAAATTAACCCTATGAGCTACTTTTACCCTCTCAAATAAGAGACCAATGTAGTACTTAGGGATTGAATCCACAGGGAATCTAGGATAGCACAATACAATTATTATTTTTTCGAATTAAAGCTAGACAGTATATGTTTTTAGCAAGCATTGATTTCAGGATTGATTTGGTTTGTAAAGACTTATGGGAAATATTAGACTTAGAGGAAAATCTCAAGTAAGCTAGACTATGTAGACTTAATAGATTGCTAGGGTTTTTTTGAAGTGCGGTTCTTGAACTCAAACTCTAAGGTTAAGGAGATCACTCTCGTGAATCTCAACTCAGTATCGATCGATGACCACTGCATGATATCGATCGACACTGCTACTAAACGGTTACAATATCCTGGTTTGATATGTTCTCTAAACTTCTAATTCAACTCTCTTTTGTTACTAGTTGTTTAGATCATTTAATTTACGTGTCTAGGCTATAGCCAGGCTCTCGCTTGCGCTATTAAATCCTATAATCTACGATTGAAGTGATCAAGTTCAACTCAACATTAAGAACAACTTAAGCAAAGAACTTTATGATTACCCGAGCAGTTCTATGTTATCAACAAACCATTACTACCTTCGAAGAACCCTAAATCTAACAACGAAATACTCAGACATGATTTGGAGAAACATAATAAATAACTGAATGAATTGCATAGAATAATAAGATAAGAGATCAAGGGAGTTCAAGATATTCTCTGTAAAGGTGTTCAGATATCTCTCTCCAATCCTAAGCTCTTTTCTTCTAATAAGTAAAACATAGCCGTCAACAATGGCTTTACAAAACATAAATAGGTCAAAAACACGTCCAAGGGTATTTTGGTAATTTGTGGAGTGTATGGGCTCAGTTCGTCTTGAAAAAAGTCGAACCTGTCTTCGGGGATCACCGTCGATCGACACTAAGGCTGTTTCGTCGATCGACAGTCCTTCATCTTCTCGACAACTTCCTCTCGCGTGATAAACAAACCACTCTTCATTTAAACGGGCATAACTTTAGATCTAACCGTCCGAGGGATGTCAAACTAGCGGCAATGAAAAGCTAACTAAAATATTTATCCTGTGTAAAACGATAAGCTCAATTACGCCACAGTAAGGTCTCCATAAATAGATAAACATCTGACGTGCCTAGGAAGTTATGCACCTCAAAAAGCTCAAGAATCCCCAAAGTTCTCCAAAACGTACATGAACCTGAAAATACTCTAAAACAATACCAGTTGCATATATAAGACTCTAAGATCATATATATCATGGGTGAAAACAGGTAAAAACCATGACATATCAACTCCCCCTGACTTATCCTTTGCTTGCTCTAAAGAAAAACATAGAATGAATCAGTGAGAGGTTTGAAAGCACAAAGACTTACAATTTCCTTAGAATACTGTTTCACCTAAGTTTCTATTGAAACCACATCTAGAGCATTTCCATGTACTTTCCTTATCTAATCAATCTTCCCTACCACAACCTACCAGAAGCTATCTGATATACCCTTTACTATCCTCATTAGGTGCAAGATTTATCCTGGGAATATCGATCAGAGGACACATGGACTCTTACCCAAGCAACTGTCTGAACCACATGTAACCTTTTCAATCATTTTCCTCTCTCTTCTTTCTTCTCTGAATCTTTTTAGATCTCAAACTCAATGGACAATAATGCTGTTACAGTCCATCTTGCCATCTCATTTTCGATTTTTTTTTTAATTTTTGAAAAGGTTGTAGGCGAATAGTGGGTTCATCGATAATCTACATACCCCTCGCTTCCAACAATGTGTGATCATTCATTTGAATTAGAATAGTGGGGTCATCGATAATTTACATACCCCTCTTCATCTAAGGAAAGCATCTCAATCTTTTCTTTTATAGATTCTAAAGAAGGTGAGAGGATGATCAAATGTAAAGAACTTTTACCTTTCAGATTTGCAAGAGATTTCCGATCCTATGTATACCAAGCCCCTACAACAAGTAAATATAGTTACTTAGGTTAAAGGTAAGAATTGGTTCCTTCAGAAGTTCTTAGCAAGTGTGGGTGTTAAAGGATAATCAATCTACTTAGCTTTTGCATTCAATCTCCAAATGGTGCTAGAAAAAGGTGCAACAAACTGTTCGAGAAAAAGATTATAGTCTATACGTAACTCTAATTGGACTTGATAAAACAGTTTTAAAAATTGTTAGTAAGAAATAAAACATCAAAATAAGATACGCTCTTAGTAACAACCTCCCCCAGACTTAAATAACACTGTCCCCAGTGTTATCCCATCCTGGTTCGGTTAGAAAAAACAAATCATATAGAAAAGTAATTGAGAAAGCCGAACATACCAGACTCTGTGAAGAGTGTCAACCGATGGTGGGTAATGAATGTTGACCGACGGTGATGATCATCATCGTCGACGGATGGCCAATGGCTGATGTCGACCGATGGTGCTCCTCAAACTTAATCTATTCTATCTTTTTCTGAAATAGAAGAAATAAGAAAATTAGTAATAAATGAAAAATAGAAATAAACTAAAACTTACCTAACAGTAGGTTGCCTCCCATTCAGCGCTTGTTTGAGGTCGTTAACTTGACAGAAAGGATTTTGTCAGTCGGGATTTTGCAGCTTTAGAAGCATGGTCTGAGGGCGTGGGATTTTTGCTTTACCCTGTAATGTTTTAATCTCTGCCCATTCACTGTGAAGTCCTCACCGTTTGAATTCATCAGGACAATCGCTCCATGAGGTGTAACTTCTTTCACGGTGAAGGTCCTGACCAACGAGAACGCAATTTTCCTAAAAGTGACGTCAACCGAGAGTTGTACAAGAGTACTTGATCGTCAGGTACACGAAATGCCTAGAAATGATTTTCTTGTCGTGATAGGCTTTTTTCTCTCTTTGTACAACATCATATTCTCTTAAGCGCGATACCTAATTTCATCCAACTTGTTCAGTTGTATTAATATCCTTTTTGCAGCGGGCTAGAAATCGAAATTTGTTGTCTTAATGGCCCATTCTGCTTTGTGTGCTAGTTCTACCGGGAGATGGCATGCTATTCCATAGAGCAAGTGAAATGGGGTGGTCCCTAGCGGTGTTTTAAACATGGTTCGGTAGGCCCAAAGTGCATTATCCAGTTTTAAAAACCAATCTTTACAGGTCGATCCTATTCTCTTTTCTAAGATTTGTTTGATATGACGGTTGAATACTTCTACTTGTCCGCTAGTCTGAGGATGATAAGGTGTAGCTATTCGATGGTGAACTCCATGTTTTCTGAGTATTTTTTCGAACACTTTGTTTATAAAGTGGGTACCTCCATCCCTTATAACCACTAGAGGAACTCCAAATCTAGGGAAAACTCTTGAAGAGTTTAATGACTACAGCAGCGACTAATATGTATTTGTTCTCGTGCGAAGAAGGACAAGGGCCCATAAAGTCAAAACCCCAGCAATCAAAAACTTCAACTTCAAGTATGAAATTTGTTCCTTTTCGTGTTTCTTGCTGATTTTTCCTCTCCTATGGGATGGATCACACTGTGCTATGTAGGCTTGAGCATCTCGAAACATAGTTGGCCACCAAAATCCTGCTTGTAGAATCTTTGATACTGTCTTAAAACTTGGAAAATGCCCAGCATAAATGGATCCATGAAAATGATACAGGATATATCGGGCTTTGCTTTCAGCAACAAATCGTCTGTATATGCCGTCAGAACAATGTTTGTAAAGGTAGGGTTCATCCTAGTGATATCTCCGAATTTCCCTTAGAAATTTCTTTTTTTGATATCCTTTAAAGAGTTCCGGTTCTACGCCACCTACAAGATAGCTTACTATATCTGCGTACCAGGGTCTAATAATGGTGTCCAACGCACACATCCCCAACTTAAAGTTCTACCTCTGGGAGAATCATAATCAGTAATCGAAGGGTTACATATAACATTTATGTCTAGTGGAATGATGACGTCGATCGATAGCTTAAGGGTACCATCGACAATGTTCTTTCCAAGTCGTCGATCGATTCTTCCTCATGCGTCGAACGCACATTACCAATAAAAGTTGGTTCTGATTGGTAGACGTTCTCTGCAGGTAGGAAATCATCAATAGGAAATTCATCTTCAACTCTTATTCAGGATAAGTGATATGCGACTCCATTTTTGACTCCTTTCTTGTCCTTGTCTTCTATGTCAAACTCTTGAAATAGGAGAATCCATCTTAAAAGTCTTGGTTTCACATCCTTTTTGTTCATTAAGTACCTTAAGGCGGCGTGGTCCGTGTGAACAATTACTTTTGAACCGACAAGATAGGAGCGGAAGTTTTTGAAAACCGAACACTACATCTAGTAATTCATTTTCTGTTGTCTCATAATTGCGTTGTGCATCATCGAGAGTCCTACTAGCATAGTATATTAGCGTGCAACTTGCTATCCTTTTCTGCCCGAGTATTGCACCTACAGCGAAATCACTGGCTTCCCACATTTTTCAAAAGGTAGAGTCCAATCTGGTTCTTGGAAATTGGACCTGAAACCAGTGCTGATTTGACTTCTTTGAAAGCTTTGAGACATTCAGGTGTGAAGTCGAATTTCATTTCTTTACATAGAAGTGTTGTGAGAGGTCTAGCAATCTTGCTAAAATATTTTTTGAATCTTCTATAAAATCCAGCATGTCCTAAAAATCTTCTAACGTCCTTCACATTCGTGGGTGGCGGAAGGCCAGTCCTTACTTCGATTTTGGCTCTGTCCATCTTCAATGCCAGTTGCTGAGACTTTGTTTCCCAAAACAATTCCACTATTCACCATAAAGTAGCAATTTTCCTAATTTAGGACTAGGTTTTTTTCTTCACATCTTTCCAACACCTTGCACAAATTATCCAAGCATGTTTTGAAATCTGGACCATAAACCGAGAAATCGTCCATGAAAAATTCCATGAAGTCTTCGATCATGTCAGTGAGTATAGACATCATGCATCTCTGGAATGTTGCAGGGGCGTTACAGAGTCCGAAAGGCATTCTGCGATATGCGAATGTTCCATAAGGACAATGCAAGTGTTTTTTTCTTGATCGTCGGGATGTATAGGAATTTGGAAAAATCCTGAATACCCATCGAGAAAACAATAGTATTGCTGGCATGTGAGCCACTCTAACATCTGATCAATAAAAGATATAGGAAAGTGATCCTTTCGCGTGGCAAAGTTTAGCTTTCTGTACTCGATACACATTCTATGTCCAGTTACAGTCCTCATCGAGATCAATTCATCTTTGTCATTCTTCACCATGAATTGGACTGACCAAGTTACTATCTGATATCGGGTAAATAACACCTGCTTCCAGAAGTTCAATGATTTCCTTTTGAGTACTTCTTTCAGGTTGTGATTTAATCTTCTTTGATGTTCAATGGATGATTTCGATTCATCCTCCAGGTGTATGCTATGCATGCATAAATTGGGGGAAATTCCTGGAGTATTATCTAAAGAATATATGATAGCCTTGGAATTTTTTCACAACTTGTTAAGCAGAAGTGCTTGCTCTCCACTATTCAAGTTGCGTTGATGATGACTCGATATGAGTTTTCACAAAGAAGACATATTTAAGTCCAACCGGGAGCGGTTTAAGCTCAATCTTGGGTGCTTTCTCTTTACTCCAGTCTTCGGTTATTGAAAGCTGTCGATCGACAGCAGACTTTGCATATCGATCGACGTTGGTCGATAAATTGATTTCTTCAATGTCGACGTGCATTACGTCTTTGGCCGCATCCATCAATCTCGCATATTCCTCAGCTCGATCATCCAACGCAAAGATGTCGCTTTCCAGAGATGTGATTTCTCTACCAAAGGGATCATTAGAAGACATCTATAAACTACTCTTCAACTAATTCAGAAAGGTGGTCTATATGGTAGGCTTGACCATCAATTAAGGGTTTCTTGACTATCTTTTCCATGTTGAAAACCATCGGTGTTTCCCCGAGATTGAGACATATGCGTCCTTCTCTGACATCAATGATCACTCCGACTGTAGCCAGAAAGGGTCTTCTTAAACTTAGAGGATTTTCGGGGTTTTGCTCATAGCGTAGCACTACGAAGTCTATAGGTATAAGACAGTCATTAATGTGAATGGGCACATCTTCAAGTACACCTTCTGGAATCCTAGTGGATCTATAAGCTAACACGAGAGTCATCCCAATAGATTGAAATTGAGTTAGCCCGAGGGAAATTGCAACTAAGTAATGCATCAAGTTTACACTAGAGCCTAAATCTCAAAGTGATTTTGGAATCTCTCACTGTGGATGGTGCAATATAGAAGAACGCTATCGGGATCAGGAAGTTTAACTGGGTTTCTCCTTTAATAATCGCGCTCATTTCCTCGAATACCATCATTATGTTATGCTCTTTCTCACTAAATCCTCGTAACACTGGCGTCTTTCACATATTTCTTGATTGCAAGGGAAACCTTGGCATCGCTCAGTAGTATCTCAATGATCACATTGTCAAAAGATTTCTTGAATATTGCTCGATCTAACTCTTTTTTCGCTTTCGCATTACTACCACTACCAGGAAAAGGTGTTCTCGCTTGGTAGACCCTAGTCTTAACCGGTTTGGTTGACTTTGGGTCGGGGACTGGGTGTCGATCGACTCTAGGTCTAGAGTATCGATTGATGTTTTCGTGAACTCCCAATTCTGTTTCTTTATCTTTTCAGTAAGTTGGTAATTCTTCTAAGTCACCAGCTTTGTCTAATTCTCCAGTTTCGGAAAGAATAGATGGACCATGCTCGTCAATGTCAAGTTGTATTGGGTGCAATTCTTCTTTTCCATCTTTCGTCATTTATGCAAATTCATCAATGGTGATGCTCTCTTTCGCGCTGGGAATAAGGTTTTTTCTACTTCTCAACATTATGGTACTGGCTTGACTCCTAGGGTTTGTTTATGTTCTCCCAGGTAGGAATCCTTCTTCTCTCCAGATAGACAGAGCGTTTTTTGAAAATTGGTTGTCGATCCTCTTAATTTTCTCAGTCAGAGTTTTGACTTTCTCCGTCATTTTTGAGTATATTAAATCTAATTTCTCGTCGAGGTCGGCGGACACCTTATGATTTCCTGTGAAGAATTGATTGATTTTCGACTTTGTGTCCCTTTTTCGCACCTTCATAGCTGTATCGTAGCTTCTAGTGAAACTATCTTCTTCAAGTGGGAATTGCTGAACCGGGTAGCTGGATTCGTTCATAGAATCTACTTGTTTTCCCTGTTCAGGCGAGTAGTCATCGTTCATGTTACTCGATCGCGAATGATTATGTCCTACCATAAAGGTTTTAGCTGACATTAAGGTTTCCTTACCTCCGATATCAGATCTTTATTAGAGTTCTCCACCTTCTTCCTCCTTTCAATATCAGTCTTCTCGGCACTAGTGCTAAATGCTATATTTTCAATGAGATTTGTAGCTTCTTTAGGGCTTATGGTTTTGAAATTCCCTTTACTTGCAGCGTCCAAATCCGCTCTATATGTCCAATCGAGGTCTTTGAAAAAAATATTAAGTAGCTGGATCTCAAAAAACCATGGTGTGGGCAGTCTCTCTGGCGAGCTTTGAATCATACCCATGAAGCCTTAAAATCCTCAGTAGGACCCTGAGAGAATGTATAGATTCTATTTCTCATCTCTTCAGACCTTGCGTTATCAAGGATTTCAATTAGAAATGCAGTCGATATCATCCCAGAAAGTGAGAGATCATGGTGATAGGCTTTTCAGGCAATAAACCGCATCCCAGAAGAGAATGTTGAAACAACTTGTAGAAATGGTAGTCTTCAAGGATTCAATGCACCTTGATGCTATACACGAAATATTTGAGTGTTTCGGGATGGTCTATGGGATTTTCATGAGGAATACTATTAATAGGGTGCTGGCCCACTAAGGAATAATATTTGGGTTTCAGCTGAAAGTCTTCTCTCTGAATCGTTGGTGGACGGATCACAGACCTGTTAGTGTAGAACTGATCATGCATGTTGTAGTCTCCAAGTGTTCTATGACGCCCAATACCATCATTCAAGATCACATAGATTCCTATAGGGGTTGTAGCCTCTGGTCTATCAATAAATCGGCCTACGACATTGCGTACTCGACGTTTTTGATCTCCTAGGACTACCTTATTATAATTTAAATTAGTGTATGTGGACTTACATGCTTCCATCTGATCGGTATCGATTGATGCTGGTGGAAGAATGTCACCCGATGTAGAATAGAAACGTCGATCGATCTTGGATGACCTCCGTCGATCGATTCTTGTTGTCTGATTCCATATTCTCTCCAAAAAGTACTTGTGTCATTATCAACAAGTAAAGAATAAGTTAGCAAACAGTAAACTAAAAATCTTGAAAACATTCTAAACTAAATAAAATGGCAATAAGAAAGAGTCCCCGGCAATGGCGCCAATTTTGATGTAGCTTTTTATGTGTACTCTCAAATTAACCGTATTAGCTACTTTTACTCTCTCAAATAAGATGTTCAATGTAGTACTTAGGGATGAACCAAACCTCTTGTACATGGTCGCTTCTGTCAGCTCCTTCTGGATTGCTACAGTGAGCATCTGTTGCTTATATTGGGCAACGTGGTTTATCCGGGTTGCTCGTGTTGTTATACATCTTTACGTTGGGAAAGGAGAACTTTCTCGGCATCTCTTTTAACGTGACCTCATCCGCAAAATGGGTGTCGTCGTAAGAGTTGGGATCACTTCTCTGGATCGTAGGAGCTACTCTAGAGAGCCACTCTACCATGGATTGGATGGCGTCAAATCATTTAGAAAACACCCTCTCGAGGTAGGCGGTTACAGTGGACCTTATGGACGTTACTCCATATGTTGTCTCCTCATCCTCAAGGTCTCTTTATTCCACGTGTGTACTCAGGTTCTCCCTGAGACAACATCCAGTGTCATGGTATCTCCATTCAATGGTGGAGGCCGTTGATTGTCGTTGCCTTTGACATCAGGCATCTCTCGAGGCTACATGGGCCGAACATGAGTTCGAAATCGATGTCGCTTGTTACTCGTCCTATTGAGAGTTTGATTTTTGTCTTGGAAGATGAGCTTCTCTTCTTCGAGTTGAGAGAACTTCTCCGCGCTCTGATCTAGCTACTTGGAGTGCTCGACTAGCTTCTCCTTCAAGTTCTGAAAGTATGAGAAGAGCTTAGGATTCTCTGTTTTTGCTTCTAGAGCTTTGTGCATCTCGGTTAATTGGCTCTGCAGAGCGTTGAGTTGAGTTTGTAGTTCGATCTCTTTAGGGGTAGCCAGAGATCGTTCGTCATGCTCATTTATTGCCACCATCACGTAGTTAAGATTACTCCCTTCCTTCTAGCGCCAAACTGTTAGGGTATTTTTGCGTAGGATCTTTGATACTTCTACGGAACAATGGATACGCATAGGTAAACGAGAATAGAGACTGAAAAATATGTTTTATTGATTGAATGAGCATGAACTACAACGTTTCGTGTATAAACCCAAGTTCAAGCCTGGCTCTAATCTCATAGTCTCAGAATGTTGATCCCTTGTTCTAGGGTTTGGGCTCCCCTTATATAGTCGAGTAGACGTCGGTGATTAGGTCAAACCCATCCATATTCAGAAATATGGGAGGATCCTTTTAAGTAGAAACCTTCCATGTTACCTGGAGGCAGGGTCGGAAGCAGGGATTTAGCCGGAGCTTCTCCTAGCAGGAACCTTGAGGCCGGTGTTCTGCCCGAGACCTGGATAAATTTCATACCAGAGTATTTTCCCTAACATAAACCTAGAGCTTACCCTAACTCCACTCTTAACTCTCAAAGTCATAGTATCAATGATACGAGATACAAAATCTTGTCTCTTCGTCCATACTTAGACGTTTATGAACTTTCTCGGGTCTTAACCCTCGAAAATCTTCATCTTAGTGCAACTCCAAGTATCATGATACGCTGGATTGAAGTAAATTAGGAACTTACTTACACTCTCTGGCTCTCGTTGACGCTTTATCCATAAAAAGAAAACCAATGAAACGGATATATATTACAAATCGCCAAAGGGCGAGTACAATACAAATTGATAGACATATCATAAATAGAGAACATACTCCCTACGAGTACAAAACCCATCACTGATCTAACACATAGTTGCCAGACAAAAACTTCCCAATCGAATAGTCGTAGACACAAAGCGGGGCTGGAGATTGATTTACCTCGCTGTTCACGCACGAAACTTCAGGCCAAACCCCCTACGGATAAGGAGAAACGGCAATTAGAGCCAAGTCTTCCCAAGTTGTCCCTTCAATTTGAGGAATCAGCGACTCCACACTCGCATAAGTGCCCATATACCTTGACATCATTTCCATCTCAGCATCCTAGTCATACTTTCCGCTCTTCGTGCACAACAAGGCGCCCACCAAACCCATGCAGTCGCGATAGTCGCCAATCTTAACCGAGCGATCCTGGAAGATCGAGGCGACCTCTCGCCTTCCTTCCCTACGCGCACGACAGAGCCTTGAGGCTTGCTTTGAAGCCAAATCATTCTCACATAGAGAGCGCATTCTAGCATCGCTTTCCAAGCGAGTAAACTCTTTCTCGGCCTTCTCAGCCCTAAAATGAGATGCAATGCCTCAAAATAAATCGCCGTAAGAGCATCGTTCATCATATAGAGGCCCTACCAAAAAAACTAATATTAAGGAGTTAGAAAGTAACTTGGCAACAAAACTAATCAAGCATGAAACTAACCCCTAGACGCGAAGCTTCCGCAAACTTCACCAATCCAATGTGGGGGCTGGAATTTACAGCTTTGATTTTCATAAAGTTAGGAAAGTGAAATCGAAGGAAAGCGAGGGAATCCCTAATCTTTCCTTGAGATCCCGGATTCTCTGCGAGATCCAACGACAAGTAACCAAGAAAATGCGGAAATAATTAAAAGATAACAAAAATGAACTCATAGTGAAAGTTAGATCTTATCTCGAATCTGAGTAAAAGTGTTGCAATAACTACAAGAGGTTATGAAAGCTTTAGACGCAAGAGCTGTCAGCGAGTTACATAGTTCTAGTCACCGAAGATCTTAAATCTAGTCGAGTCGCAAATCCATAACAGAAGACGAAAAAGATACAAAATAGGTTTTCATTGATTTCGGACTGAACCTTATGAAAAGCTGCCTACGTACCCCTTTCGAGGATCAAGACGAACGTAGTTCAATTGAAAGAATGGACCAAGAGATCGAACTGGCTGAGCAAATTCGTCTGGTTGTCGAGTGCCAGTCATAGAAACAGAACATGTCGAGAATAAAGCCTAAAGTTTCTAAGTGCAGAGAGTTCTAGGGTGTAAAATTTTGTCTAGATGAATCTCTCAGCATCTTCATCCTAGAGTTCCTTATATACTCCCTTGGAGGCGGTTTTCCTCTTCCCGCTTTTGCCCTAGGCTGAATCTATCTCTTCTGCATATTTTCAATTTTCCTCCGATCGTGTTTATCTTAGGAAAGTTGACATTTATCTCTTGAACTTTAACATTTATCTTCTTCTGCAAACAAAAGGGATAGACCGCCATAACGATTTGGATTGATTTCTAATAAATCATCAGTGGGTTGTTGGTCTCGTTTAAGCCTTTCTCTAGCCGTTTTTTGGACTTGAGCATTTTTAAGATTTATCTAAGGAGCGAAATGACGCTGATCCTTAAGGAGATTCAAACTTTTCGTATAAGAGAGACAACTTATGGTGTTTAGTGAACTATTGTCGTTTTATACAATCTTTTCGGATCTCGCAAGAAAAGACATGTTCGTACGATTTTTGTCCTAAAGTTTTGACAGTAACTCCGATCGAGACGAAACAAGAAACATTTTGATCGAGGATCGGAAAGGAGGCTCTCAGAACAGGATGAATCAGACTTAGATAAATTCGCTTGACCCAATTTGCCCGTTAGACGAGATAGATGGATCCACCTTGCCAAACGGGCAAATTGTAAGTCGTGTAGGATCCACTTCGCCCGTTGGTTTAGGTGGATCGGTCCACCTCTCCCGACGGGCGAAGTGGTGTTCGTGAAGGATCCACTTCGCCCGTCAGGCAAGGTGGACCGGCCCACCTCGCCCGACAAGCGAAGTGGATTGTGTTGCTGATCCACTTCGCCCATCGGGCAAAGTGGAAGTCGTGAAGAATCCACTTCGCACGTTGGGCAAGGTGGATCATTCGAGCTCGCCCCACTGGCGAAGTGGAGGTCGTGAAGGATCCACTTCACCCGTCGGGCAGGGTGGATCGGTCGATATCGCCCGACAGGCGAAGTAGATTGTGTTGCGATCCGATGTCTTATTTTGGATGTTTGAATTATTTTCCAAGAGATCGTGTAACTTTTCTTAGTGTTTTCGTTTACACGAAAGCGTTTAGTGACTTCGTACTTCATATGAAGTGTTTCGGGTTTTTTTTGTATACCTCCGTGCAGGGTTCGTTTGACTCTGTAGGCTTACACGAAGTGTTTAGCTAACTCCGCATGTTTATACAAAGCGTTAATGTCACTTTGTATTTTTTGGAAGAAGTTGCTAAGTTTCCATTAAATCGTTTTCCGGGAACTTTTAGGCATTGATTGCGTCGTTGTTTGGCCCTAATATCGAGCCTGATAAACGAATGGAAGAAGTATGCAGCCCAT